>JACWFT010000035.1:0-28274 GCA_019775415.1 Penicillium sp. VS I D KN | reverse complement strand
TATTAAGGGATTACTCGCAAATGCAGTATGTATCAGTCAGGATATACAGGCTAATATTTTACTAATCATTCTCTTTTATAATAGGCACAGAACGCACCAAATACAACAAAAGTCTTTACACAAGAAGCATGGGAGCAGAAGCTCCTACGATTGATCACCTTATCACGTCTTCCCTTCCAATTCATTGAACATCCAGAGTTCCGTGACGTTATTACCTTTGCCCGACTTGCCCCTACACAACCCCATATCCCTTCAGCAGTCACAATACGATCTCGGCTACAAGGATACGTCCAAGAACAGCAACAATCTATCCTTCAGAAGCTTCCTCCAAACGCAAAGCTTTCACTAGCATTAGATTGCTGGACATCTCCCTTTCGACAGGCCTTTATGGCCGTTACTGGCTACTTCCTTGACCAACAGTGGCAATACCAAGAGGTGCTTCTTGGATTTGAACCTTTATCTGGATCCCATTCTGGTGTGAATCTAAGTGATGTGGTTTTAAAGCTTCTCCGACAGCATAAAGTCACAGATCGAGTGCTGGCAGTGACAACCGATAATGCATCAAACAATAATACGTTAATGTCAAGTATGCAAGAATCATTACAGTCACTTAAGCTTAATAATGGTTCTACAATCGTTCGAGTTCCTTGCATTGCCCATGTGATTCAGCTTAGTTTGAATGATCTTCTTGGGAAGATGAAGGCAATTCCAAAGAACGAAAATGTGGAGATGGATTGGTCTGATGAACGGTTCCGTTCTCTTCATGCAAGGCAACAAAGAAGAGAAATCGTTGATACACTTAACAAGGTATGCCCCTAATTTCTCACCTTCTTAATAATACTAACTCTTTCATTACCATATAGGTCCGAAACCTTGCTATCTATATCAACGCAAGCCCGCAGCGGCGCGAGTCATTTTACAACCTTCAGAAGGAAGAACCAAAGGCTTATTCCTATCCAGGATGTCCGAACTCGCTGGAATTCAACGTTTTTAATGCTCCGACGTGCTAAACGGCTTCAATCAACCTTTGATGACTTTTGTTCACAGTATGATCAGGACCACTTTGCATTAAGTCAAGAGGAGTGGCGACAAATTGAGTATCTTCTCTGGATAACCCAGCCTTTCTTCAAATTCACCACTCTTCTTTCCAAAACCAAGGATGTTAGTATTCACCTAGTCTTCAGCATCTACAATAAGCTCTTTAATCATCTTGAAAAGTCAATGAGTGCGCTAAGACGGAAGAAAGTTGCTTGAAAGCAGC
This sequence comes from Penicillium sp. VS I D KN, assembly GCA_019775415.1. NCBI lineage: Eukaryota > Fungi > Ascomycota > Eurotiomycetes > Eurotiales > Aspergillaceae > Penicillium > Penicillium sp. VS I D KN. Next base: position 27,013 of record JACWFT010000035.1, on the reverse strand, counting down.
TTATGCTTTCTTCTCTTGAGGCCGCAAAGAGGAAGCTTTCAACTTATTATAGCATGACGGATACAATTGATGGTAATCTCTATGCAATTGGCACGATACTTTCACCGCAACAAAAGCTTCAATTCTTTGAAGGAAAGGACTGGGATGATCCAGATAACGACTGGCGTGCAATCTACCGAGCAAGTCTTGAGGATTATTTTCAATCCTATAAGCGACGCCATGCCGATACACAATCAATATCTAAAGCTCAATCACCTACAGTCGCTATCTCAGAGCTTGAGATGGAGTGTGGAGCGGAAGAGTCCCGGCCCTTAGCATCTGCTGAATTTGATGAGCTTAAGGAGTATCTTGACAGTGGTAAGTTAATAATATCTTACTTATGGAGTCTTTACTAACCTATATTCTAGGCATTATACGAACTCCTGTCTGCATGTTCTGGAAAGATCACCAGCATCAATTCCCAGCTCTTGCAAACCTTGCACGCGACGTGCTTTCGGTTCCTGCAACAGGGGCAGGTGTAGAGCGCCTCTTCAACTCTGCCCGGGATGTCTGTCACTACCGGAGAGGCTCGCTAAAGCCATCAACAATTCAAGATCTAATGATGTTCATGTGTACATCAAAGTTTGAGATTGAAGAAGGTCAACGAGCTCTAATCAACGAATATCTCTTACATGAAGAGGTACAGGCCAACCAGGAGGCAAAAGAGCTTAATACTCCATACCTTGAGCCTATTAGTGATAATGAGGAGATTGATGATGCGGAACTGGTTATTAATACTACGCAAATTACAGTTATCACAGCTCAATCACAACAACAACAACAACCCTCGTCAATAGGGCCAGAAAATGGAGAGCATGAAGAAGAGGGCGAGCCTGACTTACCAAACACACAACTTCGGCATTCAGGGAGGGTTCGAAAGCGCTCAAGGATTTCTAGAAGGATATGAGAGTTGATTTTATAGTATCTAGCCCTAGAAATAGTATGAAACAGCATGAATTTTAACGCAATTATTTGATATTTTTAATACGCTTTCCCTAATCATGACAATCTATTCTAAAGGACCTAGCCGTATCTTAAATACCCAAAATTACAGTCAAAACTAGCATATTTTATGCAACTATAGAACTTTCTATGTTTGTCATGTTTGTCGGCCCTCGGAATATTTCGAGGGCCGCCCTCTGAGGGCAAGGTAGAGACCTGCCCGACCCGCGGGCAGGAAGAGCCCGACCCGCGGGCAGGAAGAGCCCGCCCTCCGCCCGCAAAAGTGCGGGTCCGTGGGCGGCCCTCCGAGGGCGGCTCGCGGGCCGTTATGAGGTCTACCTAAATCAAGGTAATCATATTAGGATGATAGAATTCTTGAGACCGAAACACGACTAATCTTATGGTCGAATTAGGACTGAAACTAATCAGTATAAGCGGATTGGGTCGGTTTTGGACGAGTATTAGACCAAAAGGCACGTAAAGCCTGCTTCTGGGCGTCTGATATGCCTAATCGGGTACGCTTAGGTCCTTGGGTGGCCGGTCTGACGCATGGTAGGGGTGGCAGATTAGAGATTTCAGGCATTCTGATTGGTCGAGAGCGCTTATTAAGCGGATGACTTAGCAAAGATGGGAGGAAAGGTGTGTACAAAGGTGAGTGTACTATAAGCGGGAGTTTTGTGTGGGAAATCAAAGAAAAGTGGGTCCATCCAAGCGAATTACGTACTATAAGCGGGAGTGTTCTATAAGCCGCCGTACTATAAGCGGGAGTTGACTGTATCTTGATAACTCAGCAAGTTGTGCGTCCATTTTGGGCGATTTAATGTAAAATTAAGCGAGTGGGCATTGCCCAGCCCATTGTGGGCAATACCCATGGACAAAAATGGGCGGGCGTACCTAGACCCAAAACGCCCAAGGCCCACCGCGGACGGGCGATGTCGCAGTCTACGTCTGCGTAACTCGCGCATCAACCCATTCCTGAATTAACATTGATATCAACACCTGCACTGAAAGCCACCAATTCCCTTGGGAAAGGACTTAAACATACCCATAAATCTCTCCCAAGAGCCTCATTTCTCCCTAGCTCATTTGGCTCATCAGCCTTCGCAATAGGCACATAGTACCTACCCCTCGAATCGCAATTACTGACGTCCGGGCTTGAAGCCAAAAACATTGCCGTCGTCGCAGCCTCTTCAACACTCTGGCCGAAACGCCTCCCTAACCAACGAATTAAGGTCCCAATGCAATCCCCTAAATGCTCACTCCACCCTTGCCACTGTTGCGTCACCACGTTTCCCGGGAAATACGAATTCACATAGATTTGCCTCGCGGCAGGGTCATTTTCCTCTAGAAGCCGCCGACTGAACTCTTTCGCGAACAAAATATTGCCCAGCTTAGAGCGAGCGTAGCGCCAAACGGCGTCGTGTAGGGAGGGCCATTTGTAGGAGGGACGTGTAAGACTGGACAGGTTGAGATCACAACAAAGCTTATGGAGGCTGGATGAGGCGACAAGGACGCGACAGCCGAAGGGGGCTGTTGGAGTTGCATTTTTGAGAAGTGGAAGTAGCAGAGTGGTTAACATATGGTGACCAATGTAGTTTGTTGCGAAAATAGGGTCAATGCCCTGTGAGTTAAGAGGAGCAATGGGTTGGATACCGAGGCCTGTGTAGAGTGATCAATACAAAGCCTAGGGGCGAAATATGAAATATGAAATTGTCTGCTGAAGAGATGCATACCTGCGTTGCAAACCAAGATATGGATGCACTCCGTCTGCTGCTTAATCTGCTGTGCCGCGACGTAGACATCATCCATATTACCCAGGTCGCACTTCACGAAAGCGACCCGTTGATCATCTTTGCTAATTCCAATTCGTACTCTAGCCTTCCATTCATCGCATGCGGAGTTGAACTTGTCTTCGCTGCGGGCGACGATGACGACTTTCTCGATTCCGTGAATAAGGAGCTGTGCTGTAATTTCTAAATGGTATAACAGTGACATGAATCTGCTGTGGTTCCTTCTATATCGATCAAAGAACTTTGGAATACATTCAGGCTTACCTTTTCCAATACCCGCTTGGCCACCCTAGAGTGGTAGATTTGGTAAGTCATGGTGGATCAAGTAGGTGTGAGTTTTAAAGCGTACCGTCACTACCGCGACCTGGCCCTCTAGAGAGGGTGTCTCCTGCAGCGAAAACTTTCGATAAGTGAATAAGCCTGCCATTTTCACCTATCTTATTGTGTTAATCAACATGTCTTTTGCTGGAGTCAGTGACACAGTACGAGCTTGAAGCGATTGCGCCAAGATGATTACATCATGACCAGGAGAAATATGAGCCCCACAGAAACGTCAGAGCTCGAGCTGTACAAATTATTTCTGGTCTTGCATAAAAACCGTGCTGTAAATGAAATGCGGGTTCTAAGGTTCAAAATCTGCGCCGCACCACGGAAGCGGTCATTGCCATGCTCTAGGTCAAGTGAACTTATCTCAAGTGGCAAAACCTGCTTCCAGCACCATTGTGCGTGACTGCAAGTTCGTCCAAAAACAAGGTTAGCGTTGTTACTCTGCAGCATGACTTATATGTAACGTAATCATTACCGTAGTGTAAATACTCGACACTGTAGCCGTTACTGACTCGATAGAATTGAAAGATCCTCGGCCTCCGTCGCTCCTGTCTTACGGTAGCCGTCCGCAAATTTAGTATCCCATTCAAGATGCCACAGTATTCTCAAAAACACCAGGTAGCCGTGATCGGCTCAGGAAACTGGTAGGCTTGCGCATTTCTGTTAAGTCTGCAGACTCAGCTACTCATACCACTATAATGCAACAGGGGATCAACCATCGGGAAAATTATTGCCGAGAATGTCAAGGAGAGCGACAGCCTTTTCGAACCTATTGTACCGATGTGGGTTTTCGAAGAAGACGTTGACGTCCCCGATGACTCCGCACTTCGGGAGATGCTTGGCGATCAACCCGTCAAACTATCCCACGCGATAAACAGCGCACATCAGAACATCAAGTATCTCCCCGGTATAAATTTACCAGACAACCTCGTCGCAAATCCAGACATTGTGGATGTGGTCAAAGATGCCAGCATTCTCATTTTCAACCTTCCCCACCAGTTCCTGCCACGCACGTTGGACCAAATCAGTGGCAATCATAAATCCTATGCGCGTGGCATTTCCTGCATCAAGGGCGTTGATGTGGCCGACGGAACCGTGACATTGTATTCCGAAATGGTCATGGAAAAGCTCCAAATCTATTGCGGGGCGCTGTCCGGCGCAAACATTGCGCCCGAAGTTGCCGCGGAGCACTTTTGTGAAACCACAATCGGATACGATACCCCTCCAATGGACTACAAGGAGCGCGATGGCTCACAACGCGATAACATGATTAAAGTGGATGAACAACGTCAAAGCGATAGCAAGCCGACTCATATTAAGCTATCTCCTATTCCCAAGGAGTATCCGCCGGTGGAGTCATCTCTACTCAAGAAACTTTTCGAACGCCCGTACTTCCAAGTCAATGTTGTTAAAGATGCTGCCGGGGTAGCACTTGGGGGCGCACTGAAGAATATCGTAGCCCTCGCGGTGGGCTTCGTCGCGGGTAATGGCTGGGGAGAGAACACCAAAGCGGCCATTATACGAATTGGGATTATTGAGATGGCGAAGTTTGGGCGAACATGGTTTCCTAAATCAGTTGATGAAAGGACATTTACCGAAGAAAGTGCTGGAATGGCCGACCTGATTGCATCCTGTAACGCGGGTCGCAACTACCGGTCGGCGTTTCACTCGGTTGAGAAAAGAGTCTCGGTTGAGGAAATTGAGAAAACCGAATTAGGTGGACAGAAGCTACAGGGAACATCTACTGCTCGAGCAGTTCATGAGTTCTTGACCAAGGAAAGAGGGCTCGACGAGTTCCCTCTCTTCACTTCCGTTTATGGTGGGTACACCAATTCGCCGTATTGTGCATGATCGCTAATTGGCTTTGAAACAGAAATCGTCGAAAACAACACAAACGTAGACAAGCTCCCGAACTTGTTGGTGAAGAAGCCAAAGTCTCAAAACTAGTAAAGAAGTTCGACTCGTACATACGAGGACAATTTAAAATAGGAATGACAAGGCAAGGCCGCGTGCTGTCTACCCTGAAATGAGTCTCCTAGAACGCGAATATGGATGCTGAGACTAAAGCAAATGGAGGCCCGTAAGCTGGAAATGATGTCACAATCGCGACCACAGGGCAGCCTACAATGAGACCAGATCAACAAGCATCAACGGAAATCAACACAGCTGCCAGGGTCAAGTGGAATAGTAGATCTCACTGACGACGGGAGCGTGGATCCCGTCGATCCCGTCGTCAGTGTTTCCTCACATTACTGCCCAGTTGGCCCCCAGCCACAAACCGGTATAAGTGAGGGGAAAAGCCGGTTTGTGAACTCTCCTCTGATTGGCCGGTTATTGGTGATCGATCGGCGCATGTGCAATAAAATGCATGTGATTATGAGCCTGTCCTTAGGGTTCCGGAAGGAATAAAGGAATGTGAATAAATGAGTCCGTGAATATGACTGTGTATCTTTTATTCGCGCGTAAACACCTTATTCATATTCGCATTCATATTATTCATATTGTGAATTTTCTTCGCATTAATACTTTATCCGGTACAGCGGTTATCGTATTACTGAAAGACGCTCGAGGTCGATTTCACAATGCCATCACTTCATCAGCCATGCTAGACGGTGGAATTTCGCTTGTGAATATATGGAGGGAAGAAGAATCCCCTTTTCTAGGCTTTGGCCAGTTTGATGCTCCGTAGTCGATATATTTCGATATATAATACTTACTCACAGGGATTTGTCCATCAAAAAGTAATACCGTTCTGAAAGATCAGTGAAGATTATATATACATGTACATATCTATCAACGCAATTGCGAGTCATCTTGGCCAAATAAATTAATAGATCCGCTCAGTCCTTTAATACTACTTCAATCCATTTCAAACTCCGTTTGTATAATGAACTTCACAAATGGCACGTAAAAATGCGTTTGCCTCTTCACCCAAAGCTTCCAGTCACCCTGTATACTTTTTGTTTACGTTCAAAATCATTCATGTCGCGTTGCAGAAAACAGAGAAGAGGCCTATCAACTTTCCACATCATAAAGGTATATAAGGCGCGGACATGACTGAGTCTGTCAACAGTCATCCTATTCTCATCTTCCCCTGTCAGTCTCCGTACCCAAGTAGCTCAAGGTATGGTATGCATACCGCTGATACCATCTCGTTATACTAACCCCAGGGAACAGTAGTATGGCACCTACACCTAATGCGTTCTTACGGAGGACGCCCGGTCTTCCACGTCGGGACTACAATGCTCTACACAATGGCCTGGTTTCCTCACCTTCGGAGCAGTCTGATGGATCGATCTGTGAAATAGGCCGCCCTTGCTCTCCTGAGCCCTCCCTACCTAGGGACACCGACGAAACGCCTCAGTCGAAGCGGTCCTATTCTTTATCCAGCTCCTCGCCCTCCCCGCTTGGTCCCACGTCCTTGGAGAGCAGGAGCAATACGAGTAGTCCACTCCAGTATAAAAGAAGAAAGACCAAGTCGTATTCTAGTTGGACCATTGAGCATTTTTGGACCACAGACCTCGATAACACTTGGTGTCGGCAGGGTGGCCCGCCAGAAAAAGACCGACTGCTGGTATGCAAGCATTGTAGCTGGTCCTCCAGGGATTCGGCGCGCTATGGTTCCACGTCGAATCTGTTGGTGCATCTCCAGACGAAGCATCATATCAAGTCTGAGGCCGACTCCATTTTCTTACCCGCGGCCGAAGGAAACATCGACCGATTTTTGGAGACGCCGAGAAGGAAGGCTGGCGTTGAAGAAATGTTAGTCCGACGGGTTATACGGACAAGACGGCCTTACACGGTAGTGGAGCATCCGGCTTTCAGGGCACTTATTGAAGCAACAGGGGCTACTCTGCCTATCAAGACCGCTGATACGTTGAGCAACCGAAATAAGGAGGAATTCGTGTCGCGTGAAGTCGACCATCCACGCCCATCAGGGATGTCGAAAACAATGTGGAGAACTCTGTGCAAAGTCCAACCATCCAAAGAAGCCTCTTTGTCGGATATTGATAAGTATTTGGATTCCCCACCGGTCAACTAGTCCCATCATATGATTGGCGATGCGGACGCAGAAGGGTCCTAAAATGGTGGAAGGCCAACGCGTTTAATTTTCCACTCACGGCAACAGCCGCTCGTGATTATCTACCCAACCCGTCGGCAGAGGTCGGTATTGAACGCGAATTCAGCAATGCTCGTGATGTCTTGGGTCTCCGAAGACATCGTCTGAACGCGCAGACTATGCGGTGGCTGATGCTATTGAGAGGAAAGTCTCAAGACACAAATCTCTGCTAGTGCGTGCATGTAATTTTCAGTCCTTCAAAACTAAAGACCGGTACGGTATTGGCTATGGAACGCAGTGTATGAGCATGGTTGATGTATTCGAATGTAATGAAACGAATGGTAATGTATGGTATCTTAGTATTTGAATAAATATGAATTATGAATATGAATTAAGGGCTTATTCATATTCATATTATTCAATTCATTCAATTCATATTCGCAGATATTCATCAATATTCACGAACAATCATATTCCTTTCGGAGCCCTACTCAAGATAGTCCCCGTCGATCCGCTCGACTGGCAAGAGCCTCCCGTGAGTCCAGGACACAAGGCTCTGACGCTCCTGCCACGCTGCGCCGGTCAGGCCGACTTCAGTTGTAGGGTTCGGATCGGTAGGAAGAACTTGTGCCTCAGGGCCAAGATTGCCAGTAATTCCATCCCAAGTCATTGATGTTGTAGTCTAAATCATACGAAAGCTAGATCAGAACGTACCTAAGCGATAGGATATTCATTATGGACACGATACAGTGTCAGTGTCTAGCTCGTTTGATGTCTTCAAGAGTGCGAAACCTTCAGCCGTTTGCACGATTCACGATATGGCACGCGACTCATCCGAGAAGGGGCCGGGCTCGTGGGCGCCATGGGAGATTCTCCGTGGTGAATGCCGACAAAAGGAAGCGCAGCAGGATCGCATAATACCAGACCATTGTCGTGTGTGCTTGTGCTAAGGATCGACAACTTCTCCGACGGAAGGCCGTAGATCGCCGACCGTTCATTTAAGCAGACCGTCGCGTAGTATGCGGTGGAGTGGTCCAATTCGGCAAAAACGCACCATCGAATCTTTCGATGAACAAACTGCTGACGGCATCTCCATGCTGCGAATTCGATCTCTGTCGATGCTTTGGAGCTTAGCTCAATCTGATCACACATGAATGGTGGAATAGAGTTACCCGTTTCGAAATGAAGGAGCTCCGCATCAGCGCCGCAGTGCTCTGCTTAAAGAATGACTTTGTATTCTGGCCCACCTTCATCAAATCTTTGCACCGTTTCCGCTTCATTGTATTCCCAGGTGACAAGCAGACCGCTGGTATGAAGGCTGATTTGGATGTTATGTGGGAACCATTGCAGCAGGCGTCTGATTTGGCGCATATACCGAATCTCTGTGATCCGTGGCATTGGGGATGCTGTCAAGAGTGAAGGGATCGAGAGAACCAGTAGTTCCTCCACAACGTCTCGCCATGAAACGGGTGCATATTGCCCACCGATGGTCGTCGGGACCACATTGCGGCATGAGGCCCCCTGATCCAAACTGTCAAAGTCCCAGCATTGATGTGGAATTTTCATGGTCCGTTCTGCAGCGTGATAAAGACATCGAGTCTTCCAGCCATGTCTTCGACGTAGACGACTTTCATCTCACTGGGGGCTTTCAAGAGTGCCAAGCAGGCCCTGAAAGCCCGGTCGATTGACTTCGCCAAGGCCGTATCGGGCAAGGCACGGATGGTCGCATCTTTGCAACGCTGCTGTTGCTCCTCCTCGATAGTCCGGATGGGTGACGCGGAGCGAAGGAGCTGCCAAAAAGTCTTCGGAAGCTTAGTCGGCTTCTTGCCGGCGCGTGCTCGGATCACGTCCACACTCTGTAGCGAATTAGCATATGACACCGCTCGAATAGAAATGCACTGACCTGGACACTGGTTCCTGCACTGTAAAAGAAGAGCTTATCTCTTGAAGCACACATAATATGCTCCCAAATGCGGGTCTTGGTCGATGGCTCCAGAAGTCTTTCTGCTTGGTCAACATCGCCGAGGTGCGGATGGTTCCAGAGGAGGTTGACATAGCTTGGGAGTAGATCGTTCTCATGCAAAGATAGCGCATGCTCCCATATTTGCCGCACGAGGTCTGCCAAGTCGAGCTGACTGATTATTTGTTGTCGGTCCCGGCTAAACTTACCGAACGCGAAGTTGTACCCAAACTTGAAGACCTTGCCACCCACGGTAGGCATGGGGAGCCGTATACCATGCAGGAGAAGCTTGCCAGAGCATTTTGATCAACGAGCAAATCTCCCTGAGGTGCCTAAATCACACTTGAGGGTAAGATGAGTTCGTGGATGCCAAGAGTGACCCGCAGCCATCGCAGGAAAGTCTTGGGTGACACTGGTCGGCTTTGATTGCCTCGGCCAGCTCCAATCACCACTGCGACATCTCGTTCTATGCGGAAGCGCAAGTCAGTCATGTCGTCAGCGGCCGGTCGTCAGTCGATACGAGATATCTTGCGTGCAGTCGTGATGACGCAGCGAAGAGGCTGCTGCGGCCCATGCAGCCCGAATTTCCAATTGCAGTGGCTTGCGGCTATGCTCATTTTGAATTGATGTCGATTCATGACCAACGCAGCCAGTTTGAGACCCTCTCCATGCGAGCCACTCAGTCGAGGGTCTTGTTCTTTGGTTGTGTGTCCCATGATAAGAGACTCGACGGGCAGTTGCGTGCATGCATTGGTGAGGGTGACCCGACCAGTCTTTTTCTCGTATTTGATGAATTTGCGAGCTTGACGATGCATGTGATCTTTAGAGGTCGACGAACCTATGATGGAGAAGTGATCTTTGTCGTCTTGGAAGTGTAGCTTGAAGTCTCGTCGGTCGAGCTGGAATCTTTCCAGAATGGTATCTTTCCTGCTTCGTGTCAGTAAATTTCCAGTCGGGCGGTTCGACACGTACCAATTTTGATATAGCTCGCGGAAGGCATCGGTCGTATTCCAGTCCTTCACGTACGAAGGGGAGATTCCAAAGAAAACGGTTTACTGCGACTGCTGATCTGCGACACCGACGCAGGGACTACCCGAGCTTTGTCGGAGCTCACTGTGAAGTTGTTTGCTTGCCTCATCGTTGATACAGCTCTGTGGGTCCATGGGAGAAGGTTGTCCAGTTAGGTTCGAACTAGAGCGATTGGGCAGATGATTTATTCTGGAGTGAGAATCTGACTATTTATATGGCATTCGAATCCTTGTTGAATTCAGCCCGCGGTATTCTTTGGTGAACAAAAAGGTGAGTAGGGTGGTGAAACTACACTATTTAGTCTCGCGAGGCATATGTCTGGATCCACAATGCCCTGTTTGCACCCATCGTGGGTCAACAAACGACCAGGATAATCACAGTTGTTGAAGCTTCTTCCTTTCGATTTGATGACACTCGACCTTGAATATTCGTCGCCCGCGAGATCCTGTGATCTAGTTGCTTCAGCGTATTGGCTTTCAAAATGATGTCGGATCAACGCTTCATTAAAGCCTGCAAAGGCACCTACAGTATGGTAAGACGTCAATCGTCTATGGTATTTAAAACATTCATAACTGGTCAACGCACATCAGAACAATCCGTTGTCTGCGACCCCAGCCCTTTGTCAAAAATTCTAGCTACAACGCACATTCCTCAAAGTCTGACGTCGTACAAAGAAATGTCGAAAGGCTGGATCTCCTGACGCCGGTTTCGTTAAGAGCGTGTGGTGGGTCTGTGAGTTGACGTAATGCGTATGTCTCTCATCTCCAGTAGCTCGGCCAGAACTGAAGCTGGCCTCCACTAGCCATGACCTTTGGCTCTGATCATTGATCATTGAGAGGAACAGGTTGTCACAAGCACCCAAACCCTCCTCTCCTTCAATCTCAAGCCTCGTGAGATTGACGGCAGCAGCCATCCAGATATATCCGATAGAGAGATCAAAGCAGGCTGCATTCGCATTGCAAGCTAACACCAGTGTGTTGGACAAGGGGCCGAAGGTGATGGCTGGAAGGCCGATGCAGACGTACGCCTTGGTGGTGCTTCGCCCTATCCGTGTTGCTTCCATCATCAAATCTGTGCCCTCGACCGACCTGGCATCAATCACAACAGAATCCGACACCCAATACTCGGTGGGCCAGCTATAGAGTGCCAGTGGAGGAGTTTCAGATATAGACTTCCAGAAACGAAGTACCACTTCTCTGAATCTTGAACTCTTTTTCATCTCTGGAAGACCGAGAATGACGAGTTTCCTATCCTTTCCATCGGTCGTACAAGAAATACCCAAGTGATAATACGAGATGTGCAGACTGGTCACTTTTGCCAGTGGGAGAACCGTAGTCACGCTGTCTTCGACGGAAATGAAGGGCTTGTTGGCTGTCTGGCTTATTGAGCACAGTCCCGCTCGGTACAGCAGCCAAATGCAGCATGCTGTTAATACTCTGTCCGCCAAGCTTCAGCTGTTCCCATTTCCAGACAAGCTCTTCAGCCCTGGAGTAGATATAGGGCGATCTAGGGACGGAGGTCCTCCAAGTCGAGGAAGTACTAGAAGGCAAACGATTTGGATGATCAGCATTGTCACTACTCATGCAGAAGGGATGAAACTGGGTGCCTTACTCGCATCTTTGTCTCCAATCGAAGTGTGAATGGGCCTCGCGCGTCCGCATCATGTAAGTGAGGACATGAAAGACTTCAGTGCTCGGATTTTGGATTTCCCTCTCTAGATGGCGGTGGCAATGGACAATCAATGCTTCATTGATGTTCGCGGATGGAGAAAGAAGAGAATCAGCTATGATCTTTTGATGTGTTAGTTAGCCTAGTGTTGGACAAAATCAATCGCGTCAATATCCTCGCTCTTACGAAATGCTAACTGCATAGCATTCTATAACTGTTCTCAGGATGAACAACCCCGATCCTCATCAGCATGTTGACACGTGATCATTTCATGGCTCAAAAGGTTGGCAACCTGTTGAACGTTGAGAGGACTAGAATGGAAAACTTACTTCTCTTAGTAGCGAGCCAGCATGTTGCCTGTAGTTCTCTGTAGTCAGAGTTGACCTGCCCTTTCACTGATGATGATGTCGTCTTCACAGAGACGTCAGCCGCAACGTCGAGATTACAGCAGACACTTCAATCCAGCCGTGCTATCTAAGGAGATTCAGCCCACTCATCAAAGACTGCTAGGGTAGTTTAGGAGCAAAATGATTGTCATGTTGGAGGGGCTGGAAGGACAAGTATGCTGAGAAGGGTCACGTTGCTGCATTGGCAGACAAAAGTAGAGAAATAGGTCATGAGAACACATATGATGACCTGGGGAGCTGTTTCTACGGAATCATATGTTACGGGGCCGCAGAGCAGGCTGCCTTCGGCTCTCTAGTGATCATTTTGGTCTTTAACTGGTTCACCATACAGGGCTGGCGCGGCCGTTGGAGCAAGTTCGGGCAACGAAGCATGAATCCGTCTGTTAGAAGTGCTTCTAAAGCCGGGCGATGTGAGGGAATGAAGTCTGAATGTGTGAGCTAATTTTGATTAAAATTGAATCAAGACGGCAGATCATTTGGATGAATTTGGAAAAAATTCAGAAGAGAGCTTAGATTTGAATTAGAAGGGTGTGCTAGATTAAACCCTGATTGAATATTCAATCAGCAAGTTGAAAAGACAGAACTGCCACTTGTTTCGCACATGTCGCCTTTTTCAATCCACTGCCTGTTCACGGTCATGATATTCAAGCTGTGCAATAGACAGCGACTGAGGAATTGCAGTGCAAGAAACAGCATGTCATTTCAATCTTATAGAGCCCGGGAAATTGGGTATCTAACGGATGCTAGATGAACTATGTTCACGGTAGAACTTGCAGTTAACCCGAGTCGAAACTAGAGCCGGTCTTGCAAGTAACACGAGATCAGCAGCAGGGCGGCGTCTGGCTGTGATCAACGGATGCTAATAGGAATTAGCAAGTTCCGAGCCTGCGCAGAATGATTTACCATTCTCAAGGCTTACCATTCTCAAGACTTCCATCGATACTGTCGCTCCAGATGCGGACAAAAAATCTACGGCGGCGGACTCCATTGGCCAGTGTTCCAGGTCGTCGACACCAACAGCCCCATCCTCTCTGTCATACTTTTGCATGAGCTGCATCATTATTGGCGGTATAGCGGCTATACATGCGGCTTCAGACTGACTTATTATGCATTCTACGCAATGTTCCGGACCACCTGCCACTCGTAAGCTAGATTCCTCTATGCAGAGTCTTGACTGACCAATTTTGATGACCCCATCAAGTCCGAGTAATATGTTGGAACAGACCAAAGACTGGTGGACAAGGCGGAAACCGGCTAGGTAGCATAAGCCTTCAAGAATCTGGCAAAGTTAGCACAGCTTATCGGAACAACCATGAAAGACATACCTGGCACATGATTGATCCCAGTTCTGCCTCACTAGGATACAAATCTGAACAAGCAACGACATGCGCGAGAGTCAGCGGTAGGTCGGCGATTAAGAAGAACGCAAAGTCTCCATCAATGTAACATTCAGAGAATGACAGGATATTGACGTGCTCCAGACGGACGAATCTATCGATCAGACTCCGAGCATCTTGCCTGCGGTACTTTCGGATGGCTACCATGCGTGGTGGGCGGGTCTGACAAGAGGCAATCGTCACCTCACCTGCGATGTCGTATGAGATGGCTTGCTGATAGGTGTCCCACCGGGACTCGTGTCGAACAATCAAAACTGTGGTAATATCGTCAAAGCTATGCAAGCGTGGTAGACAAAGGCTTTTATGGGGCCTGTGACGGTCTTCTGGCTGTGGTGGTGTATAGGTCTTTTAGGTGCAGCGCTGGCGGACTTCTCCTTTTCGCAAACGAGGGAGTCGGGGTATGTGGGCGGCGATTGCGATTGCGCCTTGATAGTGTCAAAGTCAAATACCATGTGCTTTTTGTATTTTCTTCCTGACATGATCAGAGTCGACGTGGTATGTGTGAGATTCCGGTCTTTGCAAATGACATAGAGGAATCCTCTGACCGTGGAATTGGATACCTCGATTTATACTGTTCCTTCAGGTGTGAGCTTATCCACATGTGAGCATGCCAAACGGTATTTGGTCGCCCAAACGCTACAAGATGAGGTTGCCAAGTTATAGTGCTCCTCTTGATTAGGTCAGAAAAGCACAAGGAGCACAAATTGATCCCGAAATCCGTCTTCCAAGTCAATCTTTGAGAAACAAACCTCTAGAAACTGAACACCTCAAATTCGCCAAAATCAGTGCTTTGATAGTAATGGTATTGCTTGGCCACCTGCAGCAATGCATACGATACAGAAAAATGATGCGCACACTGTATTTCCTTCTGACACTGAGAACCAGAGAATTAAACGACACGTCAGATAGTTCTAAAACATCACTTGAAGTTGAATCTAATAAGTTTATTCGTCTGCTTTTCAGATCAAAACTCACAAGACTGTCTTTTCTGGGACACCCTACGTAGAATATGCGTATCCCCAAGCCGGCAATTCAAGTGACTCTGTAAGCAAATCTGTCTATCTCTTTTCTAGCATAATCGAGGACACTCTGGCAGATGAGCTGAATGCAGGACTTTGACTTTCGAGGTCTATTAGAATCCAGTAGATCTACCGTTGAGCACTCTGGCGTTAGATTGCTTGCATTCTTCATTCAATCACGGCATGCTCTGCCTTCTAAGCCGATACCGGGTGGTCGATGTCTAGCTAGTTTTAGCAAAAGTCAATTGAGAGGGTTCCCGTGAATCGTACGATTTGGAATTCTGTGCCAAGAGCCTCCAGTGCCAAGGCAGATTTTTCTGAAGAAACTTTCAGTAGTGGAGTTGAATTTGAGATATCAGAGACTGCAACACAGAAAGCTACCTTATGATCGCATTTTCGCACGACAGCCATGCGCTGGTCACAATAAAATTGCAAGATACATTTGTTCGCTGTTTCATATACTGCATCACTTTCCTTGTACTAGTATAACCCGGAGAGTGTCCTCGATGATGAGGAAAACCCGGGCAAAGCTACCCAGCAATGCCAGCAATGCCTAAATCAAACTGGTCGCGGGAACACTCTTGGCGCAGAGCGGGGCAGCAAGTGCCTTCGCGGTCAGCAAAAGGGCCCACCGCGCGGGTGGGTCATCATCGTCGTTTCCTCCACCTCCGGGGTACAACAATCTCCACAAAGGAAAAAAAAAAGGTCCATCGTTTCCCAACCGTGGTTTGATCTCGGCACCAACCACCAATCGCACGGCAAATGACTTAGCTAGTCCTGGTCAAATCTAACTGAAGGGGTCCGTACGAGTCATGTGATTTGGGTTTCTATGGCAAGGGCCTCGGGTGCCAAGACGGCAAAACTTTGTAATATTGGCTGCGGTCATTTCCTTCTTGGTACCATAGGACTCCTGCTTTGAGCTGGGTACTTTTGAGAAATTGGGAATTGGCAATACCGAATAGGGTCTGACTCTATGGATTGAGCGAAAGAGGAGGAGTAAGAGCAGGTGGGTCAATGGAATGATCGGCCGGCATTGAAAAGCTTAAACGGCACGTGGTATCGTGTCCGTTCACCTGTTCTAGCCACCCTAAGCAAGAGTTAATTCTCACACTGGCGGTCGATCTCGGTGTGTTGGCCTGATCGCCACACCGTTATTAGCGGCTCCAAGTATTAGCCCGTCTCTACTTGGTAGTGGAGCAGGTGGATACGATGCCTAGACAGGAAGATTCTGACAGGAATAGATGATGTAACATTACTTAGAACAAAAAGTCAACCATATTGTAGTCCAACCACTCATTGGCGACGACGTGTTCGTCTGGTCGTTTCACCCTCTACCGTAACGTTCTGCCCCTCTGAGGTCATCATCTCTATAGCTGTCTCCATGGCCTCTAGCCTCCTGCAAATATTCTCCATATCACGTTGCATAGATCTGAGACAACATCAGCGGTGCCACGTGTTTGGAAGGTGAACAGGTACGACTCACTTCACTCGGGTGTCGAGTCCGGAAATTTACAATTAGCAAGTAGGCCAGAGAATTTGATCTCAGGGCAGATTGAGATACTCACTCAGCAATGCATTGAAAGGCAATCATAGTTTGGCTCTCAGTAAGACCAGGCACTTTGGGAACATTCAGCTCTTCTCCATGTCCGTCACCCTGTGGCCAGTCTTCAGCAGCATCTTGCGGGATACTATCCACCAGGTTGGTCCCTCGTTGGAGACTGAAGAAGCCATTTGCCTCCTGAAGAGACTCATCTTCCGTGGTGTCACCTTCTGCTGATCGCGATGAGCTTTGTGCACTCTCAGTATCGGAAGGTGACAACGATAAAGCACGTTCCAACTGACGTCAAAAGTTATCGTGTCGATTGAGTTTTCGAACACGATGATGAAGAGTGCCGTCGTCGCAATGTGAAGAAGAGGTGAAGAATAGGTGGAGAAATGGCAAGGAGATGTCAACGTCGAACCTGGGCCATAAAGTTGTGGAAGGTAAGTGATGTGGTTATCTTGGAACTAATCTTTTTTTCATTTTCATCGGAATACTTCTCACCAAGGCCCATGTTAGGGAGCCTTGTCAGGGGCCAGTGCCATTAATAGCATATCCCATATTTACTTTCAATTTTAAAGCTCACCTGGTATTCTTAAAAGCTACCATTAACCAAGATAATAAAAAAACTAGCGCCTTTGAAAATGGGACGTGTAAGAATTACACCCATCAATTTGTAGTATAATATAGCGTACTATATTGAAATACGCACCTGGCCGGACACTTTCCATCTAGCTATGTAGTTCAGCTAAACAGACATCAACCCGTCGAATGAAGCGGTCCATCTAGAATCAATATTGCGGAGATTGTCCTTGCGAAAGTCCGATGCCAAGATGCCCTTCAAGCCATTTAATCGCAGTTCAGTTCGCAGATGGATCAGACAGGTGTGGGCCACTGCCGTGCAAGAAAAATCACGCATGTTCTGCGTATAATGTTCCGGGCATTCAATGACCAGGCTGGCATCAAACTGTGTGAGGGCTGGAAGGACGGCAGGTGGCCCGGGTAGTAGAGTCAGATGCATTGAAAGATCTAGGAAACTATTCTGCGAACAACGGTCCTGAACGAGAGGCTCGCCAAAAGCCTCTCTGGAGTTTGAAATTGCAGTCTTGACAGTAGGATTTTGTGCGGGTCCTTATCTACTCATTGCAAATTCTCCCACGAAATCATCTCAAATACCGTATGGGCTTTCTAGGTAAAGTAGTATTGGTACAGAATGCCATAGAACTTATTCCCCCACTTTCTCTTCCCAGCAAGTTAGAATGCGTCTTGAGGGACAAATACAATCGCCCTGGCAGTTTTGAAGCTTTGCCCTTACAATACGTCCCAGAGATATGCGCCGTGCTTTGATCATCCCAAGTGAAGGGAAGTGAATGCTTAGCTGAGTATGGCGAAATAGTGCCGTTCTCCCCGAATCTTGATATTTATGTGGTCAATTTGTACCCTAGATTCTGAATGACTGAAACACTGGGCAGTAATTATCGATATGAAAGAGAATCAAACCAAAGCATGAAAACCAAAAGCCTAAGCTACCCTCTAAGAATGATAGAGTCAATGAGATTTGACTAAAGGTTGCGGTTCATTCATAATCATACAACGTGGGAGCACAGATACGCACACAAACGTTTGTTGAGTCAGCATGACGTAGATGGCAGTTATTAGTTAGTGACTTTTAGATGACTATTTCGCTACTAAATTTGCATGCAAAATTCTCTACATCCAAACTTGGTCTTCACGTTAAACAGAAAATATTTGTCGTTTGATCACCGATCAAAGATCATGGCAGATAAATTGCCCATCCCGCGGCTGCCTCACCGAAGACGAGATGGTGGCGGTCGACGTATAAGTCAGGCTTGCGACACGTACCGAGAACGTAAAATGAAATGCGACGGGCATCGGCCGCACTGCACGCTGTGTGTTGTTCAAGGTTTGGATAACTGCTTTTACTCCGAAAGAAAGCTTGTTAGGCTTCAAAAGGAGTTTGGGTCCGAACGGAGAAAAATAAAAGGCTATGAGGAGCTCATTCAGGATCTATGAGTAGAACTCGGAGAGCCTATCGCAGATCGGATCAGAAAGGCTCTCAAGGTATTTATATACGCCAGCATGCATTTGGAAAGTTTAACTGAATTCCCAATTGTAGAACCCACGGGCCGAAGATGCAAAGCATGGGAGGAGGCACTGCAACGCCTCGTCCTGGTAGTCGCTGGGCTCTCTTGAAGATGTTGATGTCACCAGCGAAGACCATAATCGAGATGAGGAAAGTCGGGCAACTGGTTATATGGCGAAGAATTCAGTAATTGTGTGGATGCAACGGTCGGATACCGAAGCAACGAGACAAAGCGGTGACAAATCTGTGGCGCGAGAAAATCCGCTGCAGGGCTCTCCGGACGACCCAATTTCATCAATGAATTATCATCTTGATGACCTAAATCTGGCAAACCCCGTTGTGTCCAATCCATATATTCTGCCGCCTAGGGGCCTATCAGATCGATTGTTCGAGATCTACCTTGACAAAGTTCAAGTGTCTTTGCCGTTTCTTCGAAGAGACCTATTTTGTTCCCAATACCAGCCTGTTTCCTGGGTGGAGTGAACCAGGAAGAAAATGACTTGCTGCCTTAAACCTTGTCTTTGCCACTGGATCTGCATATTCACGATTATCTGGAGAGAACTTATCGGGTGTCGATGAGAACATATTCTTCGCAGGAGCTAAATCACTTAGTGCTTCGGAAAATATACTTTATGAGCATGATGATTTGCAACAAGTGCAGATCGAGTCCTTGATGGCATTTTTCTTCCTGGTCATATCACAGATAAACAGATAAATCGTTCATGACTAGTTGCTTGTCAGCCTAGTACCCACTTCCTAGGTCCTAGAAAATGGTTGCAATTACTGCTCGGTCAGGAATCTCTCTAGGAATCAATCTTCATAATAAGCATGGTGGGTACGACATCGATTCTGAAGAAGCTCGAAAGCAGCTTTGGTGGTCGATATTCCGCCTGGAACATCTTCTCACGGTCATGACTGGAAGAGCCTCTTGCATGGGATCGGCTTCCAGCTTTCTGCCTCCGCCACTACCACTTCCTAATCTGGCTCATGCAGGATTTGATGGTATAGACACAGATGACGAGACACGTTCACAACTTCATAATCTGCATTTGACAATGCAGATGGATCCAAAGAGTATAGATATGCAAAGTAGGCTGCTCAAGTCATTAAAGCAGAGCCCGTCTCTGTAACATTTCTACATGGTCGACTTATCTTGTATTGCTCACGCCATTAGCAGCGAAGTCTATGTCACTGACAGCTATCGAACTATTGGGTAGTATTGAGAGCCAAATATCACTCTATAACAAAATGATAGATCGTTGGGTATCTCGTTTAATCGCCGCTTTTCACTTCCCAGACAGCCACGCGAATCTCCTTCACACGATTGATTCGCCCTTCCAAGTATCTCTCGCTTTGAGTTATTACGGCGCTCGAATTCTGTTGAATCGGCCTTGCTTGAATCACCCTACTTTAGACAAAAAGACTGGCGTACGGTTGGCGCGCTCGAGG
Organism: Penicillium sp. VS I D KN; assembly: GCA_019775415.1. Classification (NCBI taxonomy): domain Eukaryota; kingdom Fungi; phylum Ascomycota; class Eurotiomycetes; order Eurotiales; family Aspergillaceae; genus Penicillium; species Penicillium sp. VS I D KN. Next base: position 7,282 of record JACWFT010000035.1, on the reverse strand, counting down.
TTCAGTAATCTCTCAGCCCTAGCTTGCCCCCAAGCTTCTCTAGCCATTGTTACCTTGCTACCAGATCATGCGTCATTGAACTGGCCTTACCAGCTTCTACAGTGGTGGGATTTGGTTCATGTCCTCACACAAGCTACCATTAAAGCTACCATTATCTTACTTCTCGATATATCGATTGGTCCAGTTCCAACGAAGCCTAGGGAAGCTCACGTTACCTCCGAATCAGTTGAGGATGTGCTGAATGCGGCAAAAAAAGGCATTCTTTGGTTGCATTGTCTGGAAAGCACTTCAGGCTAGGCTCAACGATCTTTTGAGCTTGTCAACAGATGTATCCACAACCTCACGGCAGCAAGGGGCATTGATATGAGTGACATCCCTCCACTAGCTGATGGACCCATTACAACTCGAAGCCCACGACGAACAAGGTATCTGTCATCGACTTAGGAAAGCAAGCTTCAATCTGAGGCTAAAAGCGAAAAATCAAGGAACTTTGCTCCACTTGGACATTCAAACAGCGGGACTATCACTCAAAACCAGCCTAGAAGGCGATTAAGCGCGGAGACACATCAGAGTATATTGTCTCTTTATGATGGTGATACGAATATGCCAGTTTCCACGCAACTGGCGGATTCAGAGTTCGAAGATCTGTTGCTTTCTATCCTGGCTTCATAGGATCTAGAAGATGTCTCGCATCTACAAAGCCGCTCAGAACCTGTCATGGGCGACTTTCCTTATAGCCAGTCATGAGCGAAGCAGAATAAGGTGGGATTCTTTGCCCTGGGGGGAGGACGTCGAAATTTACATCCAGAGCTTATTTTATTGGCAATGTGAAGTGATTAAAACACTAGTTGTTTTCATCTGTGTTTCAGCTATGTATTCAACACTATATCGTTTGCAAATTTGGTTCCCACTTCCCCCCCTCAATCAAGAAATTTTGTTCTCCTCGATGCTCAATGTCATGTTCCTAGCTTGCTTTACAATACCGACAGGACTTTGCGACTAGCTCTACAATCGCTAGTCTGAATAGAATCCCTTCAATCTTTACTAGTGAATCTGCTCGACACATCCTTTTTTTCGGGAGGACAGCCTCAGATTGGTATTGGCAGCGGGGGATCGGGCCCCCAAAAGCTCACTCCTGTGCAGGCATTGTCTTCGTTTGAGCATTCAAAAGAGCTGTCAAGAAATTGGTCTCCGCGGTTGTGTGCTTTTGGCGCATCGTAAGACTGAGCTTCATCAGGAGATAGCTTTCTGGCTATCCTGTAGTTAGGGATTCGAGTTTCGCAGATACAATTATCGCAGGTACTATTCTGGTTCTTCTTTTGGTCTTCCGTATGCGTAGTTTGAGAAACGGGATCGAACCCAAAGTGGTCGACTTGATGCTTGTGACCATGCCATTGCTCCATCGTATGTGAGAGCCGTAGAACCCCGCTCAAGGTCATTAGAATAATTATAGGAGGTTAACTTTTATTCGGAACTTGTTGGTATTTTTACTTCACAAGATAGTCAGTAGCTGTGGCAAATTATACGTAAGCGTGACGGGTAGTGTGATATCGCCTAAAATGCGAGCTAAAGTTCCGTAAAAGCAGGGTAAATGAAATCTAGAATATTGATGTACCTTTTTTATATTCAGGTTGGCCATTTCCTGCAATTTCCCTATCGTCTTTGTTGCAAAATTCATTTTTGGCGACTGAGGAACGGCATGGACTGTCTAGTGACTTTTTCTCGTGGTGGCTTATCTCGCTTGTAGTATCGGTTCAATCAGTCTAGATGAAGGCCAAAGGATCTGCATGAAAGATGGCCCCACACAGAACCAATACCTGCTTTTGTTTTCTGTTGCATATTTAGTCACAACGATAGCTCTTAACGTAATTCACCCCCAAGTGAACCACCTGCTCGGCCGGGCCACCACAAAACAAATAGTAAATGTGATAAATTACAAGTTGATACTTTGGCAACTAGAGCTTCTCTTGTATCCTCCTTCTGGGTAGATATTCCGTAGACTACCCATAGTACATTCCCGCTGGCTGTGAGCCGAAATTAGACCTTTGGGACAGACTCACAAAGCCAGAGGTCATTGAACCTCTAGTTACAGATAGAGCTGCCTACTGTGGTGTTTCAGAGGCCACAGACGCGGCTACTCGCTACTCATGCATTTGATCAGTTCTTTCAAGCCATCAAGATCGAGTGTGGGGAAAACTTAGAGCTTGCCATCTATGACTACTCTGAGCGATTACAACCCTTTAAGGACTACGTTCAGGCAAACGCAATCTCGAGCTCGATCACTCCTCTGCCCCAACTAATTCTATATATATCTAAGGACATGTGTAAGAATATGAAAGAGTATATTCTAAGCGATCAGCTATGGGACCATGATTTTCCTAGGCATGGGTCCAAATATGGCCACCAATATCATGGGCTATAATAGTGAGGCATTCACATTGGTAAAATGACATTTTAAACGTCCAGCAAGCACTAATAGCCTTTGCAATATAGGGAAGAGCTGATCAAGGCTAGGTACAACTCTTTAATGTTCAATTTATGGCTCTGCTTCATCTAACGCTACCAAAAGATGACTGCAGGAGAGAGTGATGGCAGATGAACGATACAAATTTCGGGCGTAGCAATTTCCTGGAGCTTTTACCCAAAGGCTTCGTCCTGGGAGAGGAACAGAAGGAACCTGTAAAAGACGAAGCAGCGCTATCTCTTCTCGCCGAGCTCGTCCCAGGAAAAAGCAATATCCGCAGGGGAATAGACATCGCTGCCATCTTAGATCCTAAGTGATTCATTACTTACCTCAAGCTTCGGTGAGTTCAAACATTTAGATAATTAAAGACAAGCGTTGCAATACATTGTAGAACATCAGGACAAAAGATGGTCAAAGGTGGCTCATAGAGCAATCACTAAAATAGAACGTCCAGATTCATGCAAAAAAATTAGAAATAACCTCCTAACACCCTAGATGCCAAAAGGCGCCAGGCTTGAAGAAAGGCAACACAAGGACGAATGAGCAGAGTGTGTGACAGCAGGCTTTCTACGTAGACAAGCTGCATACATGGGCTTTCCGGACGGGCACGTACACGCACGTTGATTGGTCCCCTTTCTCCCATTCCTTTATTCATGGTATCGTGCATTGCTATAACTTGCAGAAGGTATTAGAATCTTAGCAATTTATATTTCATTTGCATCGTTCGAATCGCTGATACACCGGCAACTTTATTGGCGCTCCTCCGTCCCACCTTCCTGATGTTCACCACGTTCTTAACCCAAGTCATGTGTAATCCTTTTCGAAGAGGTTCTTGCTCTTCATACCGCGATCGCATAATTAAGGGGATCTCCTTTTTAAGTAAGGCTGCTTCAAAATGTCTATCCAGACTCATTGACAGCACCGTTCCGGTCCTATCCGGTTAAAACGGTCAGTCAACTATGCCCCAGCCTGTTCCATTTGTTGATCCTACCTTCAGGTTGGAGCAGTTCTTGCAATCCGTGCAATTTGACATGTTAGAGCAGTTTTGGCAATTGGTACAGTCCGTCATATTAGAAGACTGCTCGAATTCTTCGCAGTTGATGCAGTTGCTGCAGAATGAACAATTGATACAGTCCGTACAATTAGAGCACTGCATTCTGTGGTAAGCATTACCCCGGAGAATGTGACAGTGATATGAGCAGGAATGGGCCTAGATGGCGTGAAACATACATTGTTGCATCCTGTGAAACGGCGTTTAGCATTGCCAACCTTTATTAGAATCTATAAACTCACCTTCGCAATTATGACAGTTGCTATTGTTTCTGTTCCCATCAACCCCTCTAGTAAGATAATTAGTTGGCGGCCGGACCTACTGAGGAAGAAAAACGCGGTCATTTGGGAACACAGGGAGGAGCTCTTAGCCTACTCGTTGCCCAGTAATGCGTGTTGTTTATCTATCATATTATCCGCCGAGAAAGAACAATTCTATCGAAAATAATATTACTTCATGCATTATCAACCGCAAAGTCCTAAGCAGGATATTATATACGCTTTACAAGATAGGACTGGGTCATCATGACGTAGATAAGGAAATAGTACAGCGAGACCCCGAGCGTTCGGTTGTCCCTGACCAGAATTACGAACCCATTTTCTGGATTGCTCTGTTTCAAATCTACGCATGCGTGGCCGATCTTTCAATCGATTGGCCATAATGAGCAGGCAACTAGCACCGACGCCTTGTGACATCTTGCCTTACGACAAGCGGCCCACCATCAGCGAGTTTACCGTATCCTTTCCGCGAAGCAGATCCTGTCTGCTGAGCGACCTGCACCTAGCAAACTCAGCTCGGCAGTCCCCTCTCTGCGCGAGTCATTCTCCGCTTCCCTGGCACGTCTTTTTCGACTATTATCAGTCAGCTATACGATCCTTTCAATGGCAATGGATATTCCTGGCATCTAACGCCCGTGCCTGCGCGTTATCGGCATAGATCATCAATCGAAGCAAGCCGAGTCCCGATTCCCGCTGAAGTCTCAGTGCAGATGTGAAATCCATGGCCTTCCCCGGACTACGGCCAGTAGAGGGTAGGTAGATAGGGCAGGTGGCGGTAAAGCCACTCAGCTGGGACCTTTATGGGCTTTTGGTTGAAATATGAGAATAGAGGGTGGTAAAGAGATTCTAGATTTACATCACATAGAAGAGCTGCCGATAATTATCTTAACGTGAATATTCGCGCGGCGAACTTTTTGAGTTGCCGATACGGTAACCAATATTGCTGATACCTGCGAATATCGTATCTTCAACAGCTTTAGCTCTAGCAGGCAGAAAGTGCAGGGCCCAAGTGGTTTGGATATCCTTATTTGCTGCCGAGGCTTCTAGGTATTCAAGCCATTTCCAGAGTGTGGGTGCGTATTTCCATATTTCATAAAACAGACAAGGTCAACGACAAGCAATGGCACAAACTTCACAATCAAGTCACAGACTGTTAACCCTACTTTTGTAGTCTTTCGCTTGACTTTTGTAGTCTTTCGCTTGACTTTTGTAGTCTTTCGCTTGATCAACACTCGACATATCAAAAAGGGAGAGGAAAGCGAAAAACTTACGGGTCGAGTATATGCTTTGCCATGTCCCACCCAGGTAAGGTGCTCGAACCCCCAGGCTTCCGCTCCATGAAACTATGGTCTTCAGTTGCACAAGTTGGCTCCCCGCCGCCTGTAGTCATAGGATTAATATCGGGGTTGCGAGCCTGGCATTCAGTAGTCGCACATCAGCTTCACGGTCTCCTAATATTCTTTGAAAGTAATGGTAGAGAGAGACACATACAGCAACATGCCCCAATCCCGTATCTGTTCTGTCAGTCGTTCCGCCTTTTATGAAACCGGGATCACCCCAGCCGGATCTTCCACCGGCATTATTCGCAGGCGTAGGTTTAGCGCTGGCACCGCCGGAGGTAGCAGCGGTGGGATGATTAGTGCTGCTGTTGGCGCCCTCCCCCATCTTGATGGAGTGGAATTTAGACAGCTATATGATTGGGTAAGTCAGTGGTTGTGCGAAAGGGACATGGCGATACGATGACCACTGGCCAGCAAGTGACCCTAGACGCCGAAAAACAATCGGCAGTGATGATATCGAGGTAGACGTGATGAAGCTTTACTTACATTTCGGATGAAAAGAAGTCCTTACTGTCTTTTCGAAATCGAATTATATATCTCAATATCAATGTTGAGACAATATGTGACAGGTCATAATTAGGTAAGAGAGAGGATAGCATTATAAACCATTTGAGCGAATACTTCATCTTGCCACCTCACTAGTTTGCTTACTTTAGGAGGTTGTCGACCATGCGCATACTGACGTCATCCTCAGTATTTTCGTTGTAGAGCCAGGCAAGTTGGTAAGCTCCCGTTGAATAGATGAGCCAACTAACAAGGTATTCACTTTCTTTTGGATTTGTGAATTTATTTGTAAAGGGTCTTGTCCTGAGCTTGATACCCTCAATGGGCAACAATGTCCCCCTCCCTTTGAGATGGCAAACGTGGCAAACTATGGATTTCTTCCCACCTCTTCATTCATCTCAGAGGGGTTTTCAGCCGCCAGCTGCTCCCATGTTCCCTACGCTGTAGCCTTCAGTCGAATGAAGTTACTTTGTGAGGAAATACTGAAACAATCGAAGCAACCAACCAGAAGACAAAAAGGACACAGACGAGGAGGAAAAAATATGGAACCCCTATCCGACTAATTCTGAACCAGCCGAATATTCAAATCAATTTCCATGAGAAGCTTGTCGGACAAAGCAGCAGGCATATCTGCCAGAGCTCGTCGGACGTGTGCAAAACCAGCCAAGGATGCCTGCAATTAGAGACGGGCTGATGCGTCAGGTTCTTGGCATACTATTTCTTAGGACGTTGATGAGACCAGGTGCGAAGCGCAAATAAAAATTGAAAATTAAAAATTAAAAATTAATATGTATATATATATATATATATATACATACCTATATATACATACCACCCGGCTACCACCATGCATGAAGCTCAGATATCTCTTTCCAGTCATGTAATCGGGCCAGACGGAGTAGACCTCTCCAAGTCCCATGGTGGGACTAGTCCCACGGGCTCAATGGGAGCGCAATGGGACTAGACCTTAGTCCCACGGGCGGGACTAGGATTCCTCTAGTCCCATCATGGGAGTGGATAGGTACTCCCATGGGACTAATTTGTCAGCCAAACGGACCTTGGTATGACCAGCATAACTTATGTAGTATTTCACTGTTTTTTTTTTTGGTATTAAGCTGACGGTAGAAGGATAGATTTAATACATAAATTCTATATATTCATCTCTAGTCCCACCTATTATATAGAAGTAATAAAAACGTAGCATAGAATAATTAAATCTCCTTTTAATTCAAATATTATAAACAAAGCCATTATCTTCTCTTCTTGGACGCTTCTGTCTACTTGATACCCGGACCTGTGTACTATTTCTTGGTAATGAACGAGAATCATCATCCTCTGTTCCACTTTCCTCTTGACCATGTCCTGGGGTACACTGTCGCCTTTATCCAAGCACATGTTCGCTTATTGGTGCCTGGACCTCAACGATTAGGTCGTTCTGAAGCGATAATGATAGTGAGTTATCATGATCCTCTCCATCTTCATCCTCTTCATCGTCACTAATAGGGTCTGGACTTGGCCGAGGGAGGTCAGCTTCTTGGCGCTCTTCCATCTCTTGCCTTTCAGCAGGAGTGAGAACTAGATCATCTAGAGTAGTATCCTCTTCATCCTTAAAGTCAAAGGATGAGATACACCTAAACATCATGAT
>JACWFT010000321.1:0-13132 GCA_019775415.1 Penicillium sp. VS I D KN | reverse complement strand
GCCCCCTGGCCGTCTGGTTGGACTGGTTCGTTGCGATCGACGTCTGTCCCGAACAGCGAGAGATATTTACCCATCAGATGGACCTCCGACATACGCCTTCCTCGCATTTTCCGCAGTTGAGGAACGCGGACTCGCCGTGAAGGTGTTCTTCGATACCCAAGCTTATCAGACTGGGGCTTCATCGCCTCACCAATCATCATGTGTTGTCGGTTGGTATATTGGTTGCATGGCTGTCTCAACTTCTCAACTTCCCAGAGATATCGAATGAGATTCTCAGGAAGGGCATTAGTCGTAAGGCGAAAGGATGGAGGGATCAGGATCTCCATTCACGTCGACTTTCACACTTCGACACGGCCTTCAAATCGAGATACATCGCTTATTGAAAAAGGTAGCGACAGTGCAAGACGCGCGAGGCTCGTTGAGCTGTACGCCATATCTCGTAGTGTCTTGGCTAGCGGCCCTGCAAGATAGTCAGCATGTGCCTGATAATAAGGGTTCACTCTTGTGGAGACAAGTCTCATCTCCAAACCGATCCAACACATCTTTTGTCTTGCAGTTCCATGAGGCCGGTCTGCTCCGTGTGCCCTCCAGCCAAGGTCATGGCTGACTATCGGTGGGTGGTCATCAGGCAGAAGCACCGAACAGGCGTACCTATTTCAACAAACGCTTAGCCGCACGAGGCCTGTGGTCATGATGGCGTGCACAAGTAGCCATGCTTGAGACACTATTAGAACATCGAACCATTCAGATTCAGAATAACGGCGACATGTGCATCGAAAGCGCTCGAGAATGATGAGGTTCAATACTCGAAGGTCTCGCTGATGGTCTCGCTGATGATCTCGCTGAAGGCATTGTTTGATAAGCACATGTCAGTAGTGGAACCAAGGTACAAGCTCATAACTCACATAAAAGCGTTGGGTCTCATGGTGATTTGGTTATCAGTGAAGCTGGTAGGTAGTTGTATAACTTTGGAGTGCTGACTTGGGGCTTTCGTATCTGGCAAGACCCGGCTGGTCGTAACATTGGGAGTTTCAGCACTGGCCGACGGGTATGGGACTGATAAGGGACTCACCTGCAGGATGCGTCACTTTCACTCTTGTGGTCGAGAATCTAGTCAGGAGTCACATTGTTAGCTCCACTCGACAAGGCACATGGATACAGCACTCACCAAAGGATTGTGGCCAGACAAGATTCATGGTCGGACTGGTAGGCACGAAGATGGGTACAGTGGAGTGAACCACCAGTGGGTAGAGAGAGGCAGGTGACTTTGTGGCTTGGGTGACTACTGAGGGAATCAGTAACAGCAAGAGCCGGGAGTCAAAGAGAAGGGACTTATGAGTCTGCTGCAGGAAGACTCCTTGGTTTCAGCTCGAGGGAACCCTTCAGATGCAGTAAGGAAGAGAATTACTTCGACAGAGAACCAGGGAAGGAGGCCATATTTATAGGTATGTTGACTGGTCTTTCTACTGCCTGCTTTATACTGCCGCGGTGAAGTCTTTTTGGTCTGTCGCTTTTTGGGAGGGCATTGTTTTCGGGGGGCATCGAAGTTGTCTGTGCAAAGGACCTGTTGAACCTCAACTTACTGAGGTGGTGGGCTAGGCAAAAGTCAACAGGCAGGTGAAAAGTGAACGGTCATGGTCAGAGTGGATTGTGCCCTCTAGCAATTTTCTAAAATGTCTAAATAATAATAAATTATAAAAAAAATAATGATATTATAAAAATTTTTTTTTTTTTTATTTCTAATTATTATCTGTCCTGAAGAGCGTTGATCAACGATTGACCTTGTCTCAACGACCATATTTTCAACACTTGGACACTATGGGCAGCGATCATCGCTCGAATGCGACAGCATGCACTTCTGTCACCATCATCTGAACTTCAGCATTGGGGGTTGATCTAAAACAGCGGCCAACGATCATGCTGTGTTTTGAGGAAGTCTGCACCAGTGCCTCACTCGTTGATGACTGAATTTTCAGGGTCTAAGCTATCGCCCACTCAAAATATTTTTCCTGAGTGTACTGTAGCCATGCCACATTGGCTGTGGTACTACGACTCTTACTTTGACCTGTCCGGGACAACTCATATCGATCATTGACACCTTGAGCCGATGCTAGCCTTCGCATTTAGTGGGTCTCGATTACCGGGTCCCTGGAACTACTGAGCGGAATGATCAAGGGGCACCCAATGGCTAAACATCTATACTACTTGTCTATACTGCTTTTCCGGGCTGATATTATCAGGATAAAGAAACGCACTTTGCACTAAATCTTTGCTCCTTGCTCCTGCATGTTTTGCCTCCAGGAACGGACATGTTGATCCTGGGAGCTATTGTACTCCTGGGATCCATAATTTTGAATCCAAAGATGCCCTGGAATAATCGAGAACTGAAATGTAAGCATTTAATAGTATCGGAGAGATCGTTGCATCGGCGAAAAGGTATATAAAGCATGCCATGAAACCTCTATCTTTGCATCTTTCTACAATACAAAAGCACAACACCGCTCTTCGAATCCAGGATTTCTAAGTCTACCACAGTTCTCCATCCTGACCTTTGTCACTATTGATTGTCGAACCTTGCTAAGTTCCTGGGCACCGTTCTGCGTCTATTGAAAGGGTATTCAAGCTCTGTTCCGGGGCCCAATAAATTGAAAAAGCACTATTGGCTACAATCTTAGTCGATATGGTCATGGTTAGTCTTTACAAACATAGGCCCATCTTTCGCAATACTGTACAAGCTTCAACCTGATATTCCGGTCTCTAGTTGCATATACTAGGATCGCCACCTTAGGCCCTCTTCCGACCCAGTTTTACGATATGCGATAGCATCTACCTCACTTTTTCTCGCATACAGAGTTGTTTAGCAAGGACCTCTATGTGATGCACAATTTAGTGTGATCCTGACTCAATCATGCTCCTACCATGAATCTAGCGTAAGCCCGGTATGCGGCCAGACATGGCGCCCAGCTTCGCGTGGCATGCTTTGCAATCACATAAAATGTGGCCAAGTGGCATATTTACAAACCCTGCGAGATCTACCGAGAAGTGTCTTCGCATGCGTATTCCAAGCCAACAAGCGAAGTTCGCTACTACTTCCAACACGCTCTCAACGTTAGCATATATTCCGTACTTGGAGGCATGCCACAATGCACCTTCATTTAGCCAATTTTGAAGGCAGAAATCCGGATATCTTTGATTGTCACACGTGTGTCGGTGATTGTAAATGCAGCTGGGTGATAGCCTTGAGACAGGTGGCTGAGGCATAGAGAACTGGCGGACAGTCAAATCATCGGTCAAGAGGTAGGGAAGACGCCCACAATGACTTCAAAAAGCTCTTTTAGTCTAATCTTATCTCATGGCAAACTCATCCGTAGCCTAGGCGCCGCTTTTGCCGCATCTCAGGAGCTTCATCATACATGGGGCACGCCCAAGTTTTGCTCTGACGAGTGATACAGATTTACGGTTAATCGAATCAAATCTAGCTTATATATAAACTTTAAGTGTTTACTCGGGAAAAGGTGGCGATGATTTGAGTTTTGAAACTCGTAGATACGTGCAGCACTCCATAAAGACCCCTTTATCAATAATCAGGTATGTTATGGACAGTATGTGGAATTCCAGCGAAAGTCTGACAGAGAAAGAGACAATTTGGTCCATCAAGAGAGCCACATGCAGATGCAAAATTTTCAATCCCAAAACAAATAAATTATTGGGTGGGATTGTTTTGCTTCGCGATCAAAAGCCGCTGCTATGTTTCGCTTCCCTTCGTGAAAGACCCGTCGGGAGAAGATCCATCGGGATGACAAGCCGCTTCGATCCTTAGGCCTGAAGTTATCATATGAGTGATTTTCGCGATGAGTTCTTCAGTCCTGTACGGTTTGTGAATAATAAAATCCATTCCAGCATCAACCATTTCAGCTTGTTGCGCCACTCCGGAATTTGCTGTCACCCCCAAAATGGGAGTATAAGCACCGACGCTTTTCTCAAATCCTCGAATCATTTTGGTTGCTGCAGTGCCATCGACCCCAGGCATTTCGTGGTCCATGAGAATACAGTCCAGTGTGCTGTTCTGGGCAATGTGCAAGGCCTCCCGGCCATTACCAGCCTCTATGACATGAAATTTCAATGATTCCAATTTCCGCGACAGTAAGGTTCTGTTGATGATATTGTCTTCAACTAAAAGTATACGTAGACTTGACTTGCCTTTACTGTAGCTTGGATGGCTCTCTTTGTTGTGGGCCGGCATATGCTTCGCGATTGTAGTCAGATGCTTTGCACTTTCATCGGGGTTGACATTCGGTCTGAACTCTTCGACATGCTTCAATCGGGGCTCCTGGCATGTCCGAGTATTTTTTTTTAGCCCTTCCATATCGACAAATAATGTACCCAAGCCTTGGACGCCATGACACAGATTGTCAAGTATGGAGGGACTATGATCATAAGATCGATCATAATTCGCATCGACGCTTCTGCGCACACGGAAGAAAAAGCCAAAAGTGCTTCCTTCTCCTTCCCTGGAGCTTACACCGATATCTCCGCCGTGTAGATGACAGAGGTTTCTACTTATGTTGAGACCCAGGCCAGAGCCCCCATAAAGTATTTCGGTCATTGGCGTCGCTATTTCGGTCATTGGCGTCGCTATTTCGGTCATTGGCGTCGCTTGGTTAAATCTTTCAAACACTCGCATCTGGGCATCATCGCTAATTCCAATTCCGCTATCTGCGACAGCGATCATGATATAAGCAAATTCCCCATTGCCCCACTCAGGCGAATTTGTTGGATCGAGACCGACCACAGCCTCATCAGATCCAAAGAAAACAATATTTGAGGGATAGGAAGAGGGCCTTTCTCTTGAAGCACCAATCGTAACCCGGATTCTCCGCTTAGATTCACATCTTGCCGTGAATTTGATTGCATTTGATAGAAGATTGTTGAGAACTTGGCCCATCCGGTCAAGGTCGGCCATAACCCACTTAATTTCACAATCTGCATAAGACAAGTCCATCAGATAGTCAAATTGAATCTCTTTCTTTTTTATCTCTGGACGGAAGAGGCAAAGTGCATTTTCAATCCACACTGTCGGTTGCGCATTTTGAGGCGATAGCGAGAGCATAGAAGCATCGATTTTCGACAAAGTAAGCACATCGTCAAGTATCCTCTTCTGGTGCGCAATGCAAAGACCGATTGTTTCCGCTGACTTTGTGATTCGTGAAAGCGGCGCTGCATCCTCACCTGTGGCGCGCAAGACCTCGATGATGTCTTCAGTACAATGTAACATCGCCGTGAGAGGATTACGTATCTCATGGCTGATCATATCGATATATCGCTCTTGCCGCTCTTTGTGGTATTGCGCATCTTTGTACAACTGTCTTTGAGCGATTTCTGCTTTCTTTTGAGGTGTTATATCCACAATTGTGACAATAAACCTTTCATAGGCATCCAAACCACAGAGGTGCTGACTTAAGCCGACGACAGGATTCAAAGTCATCAGACACCATTGAAGTTTTGTGCGGTATTCAACGCGCAAATCTTCCTTGGATGACAAAGCCTCATTATAATGCGTAATCACCCGATCAATGTCGTCAACGTGAACTGATCGTGACCAACACGCAGAAAATTTCACATTTGAACACATAATCAGCTCTCGGAAGCGAGAATTAACAGAAATTATCTCGTATCGATGATCGAGAATTGCCAATCCATGAGGTAGCATATCGGCTAGCTGTTGCGCAGCAGTTGAGTCGAAATTGAAGTCCATCATGTCCCACACAAGATGAGAATTCGCTCGTCTATATCTCGAAGTGGGCGGGCATATCAATCGCAATGTATGCTTGAATGATTGGCAAATCGCAGCCCTAGTTGAGAGATCTGGCCATGTATGCTAATGCTATATCATAATCCAAAGCGGATAAAGACAGCGTGCACGATCGTTTGCGCGGGTCTTGCCGAATTCAATGAACGCAACGTAATCCAACACGTGACGCCATGTGGCCTCCTGCAAATACCGATTGGCGAATGATAAGTCGAGCTCTCAGTCTAGCATTAATCCCACATTCCTTCCACTGCTTTCCAACCTTTAACTTTGGCCCGCAGCTAGCGCCAAGACTTTGGGAAATATTTGATCCCTGCAATGGCCACCTATCTGAGGGGCGGTGAAGCGCTACGAGAGCCAATGCAGTCCCTGACCGGCCAGTCCCAAGTCCCAATGGGACAGCCTTAAGGGAATTATCACGTCCAATCGTAGATAGTCGCGGAACTTCCGGTACCTTAGAAATATGCCCGCTAAATCGGATAAGCCTGAGATGCACCTTCACGTCACTGATAAAGGGGGCGCTGTGCAATAACCCAGACCCCTGGAATTAAATCTGATCGATATAGCCCAATTCGAGAGTCCATTTCCGAATCATAGGTTGTCTTCGTACTACGGAGCAGCACGTTAATCAATCCACAAGTGAGTCATATGGTTTCTTGTGAGGAGCCGCACTTAGTCTCGGACCGGCTTGCGGGTGAAACCTCCTTCAGAAGTGAAGATTCACGTGCTCGCTTAAGAAACCCTTTCTTGGTCGCCAAGCCCTCGCCCCCTTCGGCTGAGTATTTCCTTGGTTTTGGGTCTTGAGACAGGGATCTATTCCTATAGCACGGCTTAATGCTACAACTCTTGTGGCTTGAATAGCCAGCCCTTAAAATACTTCGCCCTGTGTTCAAACGGCGAAGTAACATGCCGCCGTGATATCGCCATCAAATTCGCCTTGAAGCAAGAGAAAATCTGTCTAGATCGACTAGGAGACTATGAGCACGCAGAATAAAATGTTTCCCCGCAATTGGTGATTCCAGTTTTAAACGGCTTATCGGTGATGAGGGCGATGCGTATATTAATGAGCCTGCTCAAACTAACGAATTATGGCGTGCCAGTGTATGGGGTCATTGTGACAGCATTGCCGCCAGCTGTCAGCAAATGACTTCATTCTTTAGCTTAGAGGATTACCTAGTGTAGAGGAGAAGACTAGCGGTATTAAAGCGAACATGAGTAGCTACAATGTCCTGTCGATCAAAAGCCTCCGCATATCTAGTTATTTTGCGACCCATTGCCTGATATTAGGGTTTGGTATCGCCCCTCGATATAAATCTATCAAACTGAACTCGTGTGTCCTAAACTCTATGGGGATTTAAAAAAATTTCTCGCACTGTTTTTACCACAAAGCTCAGATAAGCCCTGAGGGCGGTGGGGAAGGCGGTATATTAAGGTTTCTAACACTTACAGTGGCGTACGTTGAGTTTGAAACCCCCATGGTGATTATGGAGTATTCTGCCTCTATTTTCTGCCAGCCAAAGTCTTGTAAATCATATTATAGTCTCTAATAGCCTATAAAACTTACAGTCGATCAATCATACGTATAGAGCTGTAGGTTTTCGAGCGTGCTCAATAGCAGTCAGCTGAATAAAGTGGGCGGTATCTTAAGGCGGTCGAAGGGGGGTTTCAAACTCAACGTACACCGCTGTATGTCCTGTCTCAGTATGTTTTAAACAAATCTGTGTTATATGGTCGGCTTCGCGAGCCCCCGCCATTCCCCACTTGCACCCCACCCCACCTTTAGACGAACCTCATGCCTGTTATCGAACCCATGGGAAGGAAACATGGTCTGTGAGCGCCAGCACGAATCAACCAATTGATGAACAATGAGTGGGGCATATGAAGTCGGGTCCCCGAGTCTCTGTCAAGTCCTTCGCTCTCATCAGCGCAGGCTGTTTTCTTTTTGCAGTTTCTCTTATCTTTCCCACAAGACCTGGATGCGAACTTGCAAGCAGAACTTTCGCTGAAGGTAAGATGTTTCGAACTTCGTTCACTCACCCAGCTTCAATTCTTCAGATCCTCGCGCATGCCATTGACGTAAGCTAATATCTGGTAGAATACCCATTGTGGATAACGGAAGTCGATACCATTCGCGCTCCATGTTTCAAAAGAAAGACCATATCATAACCATTCTTTCGATGCGATAATACCTGCAATCTTGGGAAGACCGGTAGTTTGAAGCAAAGCGGATGACCAAGAGAGCTCGTAGCCCCCACAATCAAAGCTACAGGACCACAATTTGCCCATCGAGCAGCTAGGATTGTGCGTGCTAATCAGATATGAAAATTGGCAATACAAACAAGCCTTCGCGCCAAAGCCTTGGAGCTCCCAGTGAGAGGGCTAAGGTCGCATGCACATCTTCCCAAGATTCACCAGACCTTCTAAATCACATAAGTCGATCGGCAAGACTATTTTTCGATGCCGAAGATGCAAGAGACGATTTCTTTCAGATACAGTACACACTCCCTTTTTTGAGAGTGAGGTCTGTATGTACGTTAAGTCTGGAGCAGTGGCAGGCCGCGAGAAACCTTTTGGAAAACAAGATTGAGAACAAACATGATGTCAATGATTCGCTATCGAAGGAAATGCTTCAAACTATGTCTGAACTCGCTCTTTGCTACATCGCCCTTGGCTATTGGGATAGGTCTGCATCATTGCAAGAAACACTGCTCTGGCAGAATCAGAAATCTAAAGTGGACGGAAATCCCGCTCTACTTACGGCAATGAGCAATCTGGCACAAACTTATCGGGCGGCTGGTCGGCTCTGGGAAGCACGGTCGCTGCATGAAGTTGTGGTTCAGAAAAGCCAGTCAGTCTTTGGACCCGCGAATCCACGCACCCTGACGGCTATGGGGAACCTCGCATATGTGTACCACTATATTGGCTGCGTGTCAGACGCACGGGAATGGTCTGAGAAGGCAATGAGCACAAGTAAGGCTTTCTTCGGGGCCAATCATCCTAGCACCATTGTTGCTGAGAGGCTTTTCGCGAATTTTCTACGCGAAAGCGGACAAGTCCTTATAGCTAAGGATGTATTGAAAGCTTTGGTACAACGTCAGACTTTGAGACATGGACTTGAAAATCTTGATTCGCTTAGTGTGATGAGTGACCTGGCAAAATGCTATCAAGATATGGGACATCAGAATGACGCGATAGAGATATACACCACGGTGCATTCTACTTCTCCTGGGTGCCTCGGACCTGATCATCCGGGCACACTGGCCGCTAAAAGCCAACTGGCAGCTGCATATAGTAGATCTGGTTGTTTATCCAAAGCGATTGAGCTCCAAGAGATTGTCGTTGGGACTTTAAAAGGGATGCTAGGGCCTCAACATGGGGAATCTCTTACGGCTATGAACAGCCTTGCCATCTACTACAGCCAACAAGGAAAAAAGAAAAAGGCATTTGATCTGCATTCACTCGTGGAAGATCTGGCTTACAAGACCCTAGGATCAATGCATCCCAGCACATTAACCTTTCGGAGTAATCTTGGACAGAGCTATCTTCATCTAGGGTTGTATGAGAAAGGCTACTCGACACTGGTCGAAGTCTACACCATGAGTTGCCAGGCTTTGGGAGACAATCATCCAATTTCTATAATGCTGAGCGATGTTCTGAAGAATGTTCAGAGCTCAAGGGAATGAAAGATGGGTGCAGGGGATGAAGTCGAAAACACTACTTAGGTTTTTTGTGGAAAAATGATTGGGAGAGCTTGTCAAGGAAGAGACGTCGAGAATTGATGAACGCGGTGAGCTTGAATCACAGTCAAACAAATTAGACGACGCACCATAATAGTCGTCAAAAGCCCACCCTATCCGAAATAGCGAGCCAATCCCGATAATTTGTTCAAACGACAATAGAGGGTTTTGACGGCTTACGCTTCGTAGTCCGGGACGACTAATTGCGATGCGGTTAGACCTGGACAAACGGGTAAATTTAGTCCCGAGAGGGCCAAAGACCATGGTACTGAATAACTAAAAATTAATACGCCAAGGTTTGCCAAGATCAAATAACTAGTGTAGTGGGGAACTTAGGGTACTGAGCAGCTGCCTACGAACCAAAGCCCACTTCGAGATCTAGGTTCGTCACCGGGGCAGTAGGAGACAAGAAAGGAGGACCTAGGAGTGGCTTATAGAAGGAAAAATGGGTTGAGTTGCTTATTTCTGCGCGAATGCATCTATCGTTTTTCTGTTACATCATTCTAGTGAACAAGTAAATCTAACTAGCTGAAGTTGTTCATAATATACGCAATAATATTAGCATATGAACAAGAATTACTGTAAATTATAGATGTATTAGGTCTCATAACTTAGATCATGCCTATTGCGAACATACACCCTTCGAACGGAATACGATTATAGACGCAGATTGCCACATGATAGGACTATCATGACCATTCAATTTATGCTGGTCACCAATGATGAGCGTCAACAGCAAAAAAACTATTATACCAAGTAATACAAGCCAACAGTACTATGCCGAGTTCGCATTCTCATCAGTGAAGCTTAAGCCTGCGTAAGGTTCGCATCATTGACAGCAAGCCGTTCAATCTGAGCGACCCTTTCTGGAAGAGGAGAACCCGAGCATTGATGATGTGATATGTTACTTGCGCTAGTACCCATTGTGTCTTGATCACTCTCTAAGCAATATTTGTCCCCACTAAGTAATGTGGTTATCTGGGACTGAGTATGAGCGAGTATGGCGTGGCTGTAATTCTGAAGGCAGTGGCGACAATAGAGTGAGCAAGTCACGTCTGTATGGCTCTTGCTGGCACCATTAATAGGATGTGAAATATTTTCGAGCAAATTTTGGGTACTTGGATTGTCTATATTTAAGACTCAAACAGGTTAGCCCTATGATTGTTTCTGTTGTTCTATTAAATCTGCAAATAGCATTCCCGCGTACCCAAATGCTCGTCCATGACGTTCAATCGACGATTTACTAACAGGCCTGTGTCGTCGACCGTGCTTGCCTGGCATTCAGGAATTCAAAATTGGCTTGAAATTCTCGGCTGACGATATAGTAGAATGGCACCAGGACAAATACTATTAGGGGCGGAATGAGGGTACTTCTGCGCATGCCCTTCAACGCCTGAGGCCATAAATGAATTTCTCGAAGAGGCGGGAAAATGAATGTTTGGCCTTGTATGCGGAAATCACTACGCGAGGTCATCGAGAGACCAATGGCGGTGAGCTATAGTTGTGTTGAAATAGAATCGGTGGCATTACACTGCGTTACTAACAATTGATTTTAATTAGCCAGGAATCTAATTCAGATTAGCACGAAACTCTAACCAAGTCTGGTCCCTCATTTCAAGTTGTCGCGTTGACACATGATTGCGGATTTACGAAGAAAATCATCATTGCTGAGGCGCGCCGGGGTGGGGGGGGGGGGGGCGACGCACAAGCAAATGCAAACGCTGGCACAGCAAACTCAAAAGTGGGTAGTTCCCACGGGAGAAAAGAATGCAAGTGGTTGACGCTCAGGCGCACGGACCTCTCGCATATAGAACTTGACTCGAACGAGTTCGACCTCCACCTTCCGTTATAATCATATTCAGATGTGATTGGCTTACTACTTCATCTATCCTAGCAAATTCAGAGTGGGTCAAAGGTTCTCTCTACCAACGTTCAAAGACTTCTTACCCAATGGGATTCGTTACCAGCAGAATTTTCTTGCGCTAATTTAGTCTGAGCATAGGCTACGAAACGTGGCTCCCTCGCTAGTTGCAAGCAAGTCGTGCTAGCGAACCTCACATCATGCAATATAAGGCCAAAATGAGGTCTGCGCATATAAAAAGAGCCAAATTCTTGGAAGTATGAAGCAATGCTGATAGCTGCTACTAACTATGAGGATGCGTCACTCTGTGACGCATACACTATGACATCGAACTCGCATGCGTTAGCTGAATCTCTCTAGTGGCCACACAAAGATAATGACCAGTGGATAGTACATCGGTCTTCTCTAAGTACAATACATCATGGAACAAATCCTGATTTAGATCATTGCAAGGTCAATCGCGTATGATACAAAAAAGCCATTGAGTCAATGCTCAGCATCTCCACCGGTCACGAAGTTAAGTTCCATATTGAATCAAATACTGCGCATTAGCCTAAGATGAATACAACTTGACACTGTACACGTACGTTGTGTATGTCTACCTTGTGAGGTTCCCCCTACCCCGCACATTCACAAGGCTACCTACCTACCATATTATGAAAATCGATTGGCATGAGATACTGCATTTGTCTCACTGACAGCAGTCACCAGTCTATGGGAAGTATATATCATAGAGGTCCGATCAGGGCAACCACGCAGGTGTTTGCAAAAGCATCGTGCAGGAAGCAAAATGAGCCCTGCATCCAACGCCTATAGTTTTGTCCAGTTCCAGTATGATGAGCGCTTTGGTATACTAAGTGGAGGCACCTGGGAAAACTACCAAAAGCCTCACGATCACCGTTTGTCAGTCAGCAGGTACGCGGGGCATGAAACTGCGCCTAGTAAGGCAAGCCAAGGCCCTGTGGAAATCATGCGTCGCGGGACATCAGCTACAAGACCAACGACGCAAAGCTGCTTGTCTGATGCGACACATAGAAACGCGATAAGATGCCCATGGCTCAAAGGTGGACCGAAATGCGGCGAGTCACGTCGTAGCATCAGCGATCAAGACGATGGTATTCCCTAGATCAAAGT
Organism: Penicillium sp. VS I D KN; assembly: GCA_019775415.1. Taxonomy (NCBI): domain Eukaryota; kingdom Fungi; phylum Ascomycota; class Eurotiomycetes; order Eurotiales; family Aspergillaceae; genus Penicillium; species Penicillium sp. VS I D KN. The sequence continues at coordinate 591 of JACWFT010000321.1, read as the reverse complement.
CAACAGAGCCTGCTAAGCTTGGAAAGGGGTCAAGCAAGCGAGCTAGGAAACCCCTGGAGTGAGCAATCATGGGATTTCACGCAACCATGGAGACGCATACGCGATGGCACAGATGTCGCGGGAACTCAAAGGAGACGACGCAGCCTGGAGAGATAACGAGCCGCGCACCTTGCACCACACCAACCTGGCGCAACACTCACTCATGTGTCATGATAAGCAATTGAGCTAAATCCAAGAACCATCGTGCAAAAGCCCTTAAGGTCATTCCTTGTGTTGAACTTCTCCTGAATCTACGAGTCTCGTCTCATACCAAGCAGAAATTTGTGCCAGTCCGGGGGCTGCATCCACCGGCATAGATTCATGCGATCGCAAGGGCCGGACGGATGACGGGCTGGAATGCACATTCGCTCAACTATTGTAGACGGTCCGTGGAGATCGATAGCAATCAGCCGCGCAGCAGGAAACCAGTGTTTTGCGAGACGAATAAACACGTTCGCCAGGTGAGCCACTTGTCGGGAGCAAAGATGTCGAATGGTCTCGGCGCTGCCACTCATTGGGTACACACACACACACACACACACACACACAATT
>JACWFT010000315.1:0-11681 GCA_019775415.1 Penicillium sp. VS I D KN | reverse complement strand
TTCCAGTCGGCCGGTGTCTAGGAGAGACCACCCTGCGTCCTCGGCGAGGAGATCGAGCCACGCCGCCATGGAAGCATCGAAATTTAGGTGCTAGGTTTGAGCTACGCAGGTGTTTAAATATTCGACCTGGAGCGAGGCCAAAGCCATAGTTCGTATCTATGGCCTAGTCTCGGAACCCTCAGAAAGTATCTTACAGCCACTTTAAACGGTCGGGTTGATCCTCAATAAAGTATTCCACATTTCTCGAGTCCGTTGAAGCTACACGCACTTTATTAAAATAGATCAATGTTTCGTCAGCCGTACTGTTAGTGGGGCAAAGCCTCAATTTTGCTGTCGCTCAACTTGAGCGGAATTGATTGTCAATTTGAGCCAGAACCCTTGGGCCCAAAGCAAGTCATGGCTGCAGTTTTCTTTCCACTGAAATACCTTTAGTCTGCTCTAGCTTTACAATATATGCATCCATGAGGAGTGGTGTCGATTGGCGAGTCCGGCGGAAACCCTCTGGGGAGCTTTTGAATCATCTTCTATTCATCACCCTGTCAAGGATGTCTGAACCCAACGCCCCGGGTTGGACTTCAAGTCAGCATACACACCACGGCCCGATCAAACATGTAGCTCGCGCCCCTAGCACGGACACGCTTGGAAGCCACACGGACGAGACGAGCTATGTGAAAATGCTCAAGGAAGAGGCACAGATGGACGTGGAATACAACATCACGGCAAGTGCAGCAAATTGGATTCTCCTTGCTGGATATCTAGTAGTCCCTGGAACATTCACCTCTTTGAAAAATTCGACTCAAGTCAAAAGCGCATTGGAAACCAACAGTGCAGGTCGCGCTGTGTTGCGTACTATACAAAACCCTCCATTAATTGTCATTGCATGTTTGTTCCTTGCCTGTGGAATTGGAGCTTTGGCCTGGCTACTCCATTTGCCGAGGCTGCGAGGTAACTATGTATGGCTTGTCAACAAGATATTCTTGTAAGGTCATTCAGCTGGCTCTGCATGAAACGTGATACTGATATTGATCTAGGCCAGCATCCATGAATGCGGCGGCCGGACTGCTTACCACTCTTGTCAATATTTACACCTCCCGTGGAGGGCATTGGTCCGTAATGGCCATAGCAACGACCATCGTTACAGGCTTGACCTTAGTGGTGTTCTCGACTTTGTTGGTGATCTATAAGTGGATCAAGTTGAAGCAAGTGATACAAGAGGATAGGCAATTAAGCGAGGCCACATTCGAAACACGCAGACAGACTAATTGATGCCGGGGGTATAATGACATTGAGAATGTGGAAGGCAAGTTATAGTTCAATTATTGAAAACCATGACTGCACATCTAATTTTCCCTCAGGGAGGCTCATATCTACATATTGGGAAGGTAGCAGACTCAGTAAGAAATGCTAGAATATTTTACTTCGCAGCTTATACTATAATATGCAGGTGGTACAGGCTAAAGGCCGAAACGTAGCATCAGACTCAACGATACATATATTTTTTGGTTCCCACAGTCTGTAGATACTTTCGAGGATGATGTACAGCTTTCATTGTTTTTTTTTTTCATCGTACCACGTGAGATGGGATACCCAGGCATACTCTCTTCGAAACACCAACTCACCACTGGTTCGCAAAGCCCGGTATCGTTAGTGAAGCCACAATTGATACAGACAGCATTGAGACCGGGTGGCTGAGTATTGTTGAAGGCCTTTTCACCAAGAAAGGCGCGGGCCCTAGAACGAAACAATTCCTATGGCAGTTGGTTCCTAGGGGATGTAGAGCTCCTAGCTCCTACAAAGGCATTCCTAGAGATGCCATGACAGGCTCCTAGGGGCCGTCAATTAGGGTTGGGGAGCCGATACAGCAGTCATTCTATTCCAGGCAGCGAACAAAGCTCCACGCCTGTAATACAAAACATTAAAGAAACCTCAAATTATCCATTCCGTTTCTTGAATCTCTGAACGTTCCATTGTCTGCACTTTTCCTACAGCTCGACAGAACCATGTCTCTTCTTATTCTACCCACTGAAGTGTTACATTTGATCGCGAGAAATCTTGGAACTTCACATGATACTCTCTCGCTTGTTCTCACTTGCGCGCGCTCATGTGAAATCTTTCAATATTCATTGTACGAGTTCAACGCGCTATATCAAGGCAGCTCAGCTCTGATATGGGCCGCAGGACATGGTCAAAAAGATCTGGCGAAGCGCCTTCTGCGCCATCCCCGTATCCTAGCCAATCCCACGGACGCTGCTGGACGTACGCCGCTTTTTAGGGCCATCGCCGCCCGAGACATAGACATGGTACGACTACTGGTTTCTGATTCCCGAGTGGCCGTTAGCTGGCGAGACCACCGTCAGACCAGCCCACTTAGTGTTGCTGCAGCGCACGGTATGCAAAACGCAATACGTATCTTGGTTGGTCTCGGTGCGGACATCAATAGTTGCGATCGAGAAGGAAATACACCATTACATTACGCGGCACAACATCGGCAGGAGTCTTCTGTCCGACAACTCTTTCAGTACCACAATCTGTATTCCTCTGCAATGAACAAGAACGGAGCAACCGCCTATCACGTTGCCATGCTTACCTTTCACGACTCTATCACAAGACTCTTTATCGACCATCTAGGAGGTTCGGGAAACGAGTCCTCAAGGTCATCCTATTTCGCACGATTGGAAAAGGTACGTGATAGGCAACCTGGCTGGAGTTTTCAGCTAATTATCTTCTAGTACTTCCGCAAACGCCTGGTGCTGAGAAAGTGCGTCTATCCCTGTTGTTCCAGTTGAGCAGTTAGTGGCCAATAGTAACTCGTGGTTTCTCTTTTCTTTCAGGTTTTTGATTCGCAAAAGAAGCAGACATACCTGATTTGAGGACTTCCTTTCCGACCATTTAGAAAGAGCTCGCCAGGCTACGGTTTTTTTTTCTTGGCCAAGTCGATTGCATAACTGATCGGCAAAATGGCTTTTGAGGGCTGTGCGCGCCACCTTTTGCGGAGTTCTGCCGCATGCTAGAACCTATTTACTATTTTAGTCACCCCCCTCTGTAACGTGGAGGAACGTTTTATGGTTCAAGCCTTCAGTTGACTGGCACATGTAGCAACGTTGCTATACCTGGAGCCCTCAACAACGCTGTTTAAATTTCAATCCCTTGTGGCTGAGTGATGTCATCATTGAATTGGCGCAATGGCTTGTCGAACTCCGAAGATCCACCAAAAGTGCGCCCCGGGCCTTCTGTAGGACTGGCGCCAGTTTCTCTCCCTTGTAAGGGTAGAGCTTTCTGCTAACGTTGAGGCCATGACCGTTACCCTCAATATATAATACTCCACGTCCGAGGTAAAGCAAAAGAAAATCGCAATGGTTGGAATTGACATAACGTTTATCCAGGTGAAGGCAAACTCGAAGCAATCTATGGTCACAGGCTTGTTGATTGTATACGGTACATTCATTAGAGTCTCAATATGATCTCTATCTGAGACGTGGTGGACAAGTCACTGCTGGGGTCGACACTGGGACTTTCCTAGATGTCGGCGACCATATCTTGATTCCCCGTAGGTCGCGGACAAATTCGTCATCAACCAATATCCGTAGACCGACTTTGTTGACATGGACGATACGAATGATGCGCGTTAGGTCGATGCGGTATTTCTCGGAGATTTTCTACAGCAAATCTCGGACTGTGCGCTCTGTTAGATATATTGCGCGGTAAAAATCTTCTGAGTGCTCGTCAGTCCTTGTGAACCGGGAATTGAAGAAAGCTACTGAAAGAAAAGTAAGCGTGAAATACAAGAATGCTTAGGAAAGAAAATTGTCTTACTCGGCTTGGATGGGGTCTCCGCCGGGGGTGGTATGTGGGGTCGATATCAACAGCCTCGATGTATCCCATTGAAACATCCGAATACTTAACCCTTTCCACAGCAGTTGGATTCTCAATGTTCTTTAAACCAGAAAAGTTTATGTGCTGCGAACCGCTGCTCGGTGACGTGGTCAATAACTCCACATACTGCGAGACAGCTGTGCTTTGCCGATTGAAAGTGTCGACACGTCACTCTCCGCCGGCATTCTGACCGGAAATAAGTCGGGCTCGTCTTGATGGTCACCACGGAGGGCGAGCAGGCTCACCGAATGAGTCGACGACAACATGTTTTGCACCATAATCAGCTTGGCCTGCAAGTCGTCCTCCAAGGAAAACTGTTCGTTTGCGCAGTCTTGGGAACATGTTGACCAAGTGTGTTTGTGTTTTGAGCTCTTTAACGAGTCAAGTGACATTGCTACAATACTTGCGCCTCCGCTTGTCGGAACCACCGCCCATCTTCGCCTGCGCGATCTGCTGCTTCAATTTGTCAAAACTTCTTGACATGTGCAATGTCATTGGAACTTTTGCGCTCGACACCGTGACCCCGGAATACCTTTATCTTGCAATAGCAGACCTCTGACTCATTTATACTTTCAGAATCGGCTTCTGACGAGAGGCTTTCTGTCTTCGCGCAAAGACGCACTGTAATTTCCTTCACACCCTTGGAGTGGCTGAAATTGGTAGACAAAAAGTTGAACCGCACAAAGATACTGCAGTTGGAAGCGCCGGCCGTGATTTTGGCGGTCCATGTAATGCAGAAGCCATCAAAGGAGGCCTTTTCATCTTGAACTTGGCGGTCTTTGTAGTTGCTAGTACCTGCTGGTTCCGCGAACTCAACTGCTTGAAATTTTCCACCGTACCGATGCGCCTCAGTCAAGCCGCGACCCTTCTTCCGTATTTCCCAGCAATCGGACGGTTTCGATCGCTGCTCTTCTTCCTCAAATGAAACGCGAATAAATGTTCGGTATCGAAGCGGTTGGTTCATGACTATTGATGGAGCGGAATCTATTACTGAAAAATATACACTTGGCCCTTGTTGAGGTACGATATCGGTATTTCTTCCGCATGCTTGACCATTGCAGTTGGGGCTTGCAAAGTAATGTGATTACGGAACCTGGACAGTCCGTCCCAGGAAAATGGCGGAAGCCATCTGAGTGGAAAATGACTTACGTTTCATCTTTTCCATATTGGGCTAGGGAGACGCTGTCTGTGGGGGAAAAAAAGTTGGGAAATAGAAAATCTACCCCGGTGTTTGCAAAGCTATACGTGTAAGAAATCCTATGTGGATCTCGCTGGGGGTAACTGAAAACTGAACTGGTAGTTGAGGGAAAGACAGTATCCCTGGCTGCTCATTTACATTGGATGGCATGAGATCCCAACCAATCAAAAGACATATCGGCGCTACCCCTTGTGATTCGTTCAACCCCGCCAAGACCCGAATATGTGCTTACCATGAGAGTCTAGTGCCTTCACTTGGAATTTGAAGATCGAAAAACTCGAGGTTGGTGGTTGGTTCCTTGCGGTTCGCTCTCCATCTTGATACAACACAAATGGAATTCCCTACAGGCTCTGGTGGCTCTGACAGATCTAGCCACCAGCCCGTCGATTTGGATTCACCAGGACAGGAGTCCCATGTCCCCAGCGCTCAATCATGGTATCGCGGAATATCAAGTATCGTGCAGGTTGAACCACCCAACACGGTCCCCAATACCAAGCAGGCTATAGGCAACTCTTTGCAGCATTTCAACGGAAAAGTTGTTATTCCGAGAGTGACAAAGCTAGAAGCCAGGACATCAAATGGGAGAGTGACTCAAGCATGCGACACTTGTCGTGTGCAAAAAGCCAAATGTAGTGGCCACCGTCCCACATGCCAACGATGCTCCGAAAGCAACATTATCTGTAACTACACCGACCGAAAAGGGGAACAGCAGGCTAGGTTTTGTCGCCCAACACTATGAGATTCATCGATACATGAATGGCTTATATTTATCAGGCAATTGACAGAACTCAGATGCCAGGTCCAGGTCTACGAAGAAATCGTGCAAAAACTTAATGCCCATATCAATCATGAATCGATCGGTAATTTCGAAAGTTTTGTGGTCGCAGTAAGCACTATTGGACAACCCAGACAGCTGGTCTCGTCGAAAGTTTCTGATAATATCTAGCTTCAAGGTTCTCCAAAAACCACAAAGCTGATTCCGCCAGAAGATGGTCAGCAGCAAGTAAATGGGAAGCTTATACAGTCTACTAAGCACATCACCGAGGATGTCAATTGCGAGAATTTCATTCAGGCGACTGGGCTGGTAGGCCAGCCATCGGCAGTAGCATGGCTACATACTCTTCGAAAATATATAAACCAACTCAGCAAACCGGCGGACTCTTTGAGGCAACTAGAAGAGCCGTCAATCTCTTCTGCCAATTACTTTCTCGACAACTTGCAGATTTCTGGCAAAGACCTGACTGACTGCCCTGACTGGCCGCCGGAAAAGTCTGCTAGCCTACTTGTTGAAAGCTATTTTCGGATCGTACACGCTTCGTTCCCTTTCATTGGAAAAGTTTACTTTATGAGGCAATTTCGCCTCTTTTATGCGCACCCTGATTCGCAGCCTGGCAGAGCATGGAGAGCAATATTGAATTTGGTTTTCGCTATCGCCTCAAAGCATGACTCTCTTGCGGTAAAGGTTTCTGGAGCTGAGCATGGTGCTCACATGTCGTACTTCACGCGAGCTTGGCAACTCTATAGAGAGGACTGCCTTAAGTTGAACCACCCGAATCTACAGCAAGTCCAGGTCGAGTCTTTGGTATCATTGTATATGCTTTCAATGGGCCATGTCAATAGGTACGTGCATTGAACTACTCATGCTGTTCATACAAACAGGCCGAGGACTGATGGCGAGCAGAGCGTGGCGAATGTGCGGCGTCGCAATGCAATCAGCAGCGGCGATGGGGCTTCATCTTCGTAACAAGGGCGAGGCCGTTTCGGATATCTCAAGGGAGACTAGATATCGACTTTGGTGGGCGTTGTACTCGCTAGATATCCAAGTCTCCTTAATGATTGGACGCCCACCGAACATGAGCCAGGCATACTGTTCGACTCCTTTGCCAGCTCCCTACCGAGAAGAGGACTTCCAAGACGACAACGTGTCCCAGTATCTTGCAGAAAAGAATAAGCGCAGGAATATCATGCCATTTTTTACGTCCCAAGAGTCCACAAGACCTAGTCAGCGAAGTCGGCAATATTTCGAAAACCCAAGCCACTCCGGTACGAGCGAAGGAGAAGACAACGGTCCATTTCCCTTCCCGCTAGAGAGTGTCAAGCCCAATGCATCCCTATATTTCCTTTGCTGTATAGGCTTGGCTTTCATCGAAAGACAGGTTGTGGATGAATTATACAGTCCCAAGGCGGCGTCTCTTTCACGGGATGAATTAGAAACTTCAATAATCAAACTCGACGCTCTTGCTGATAGTTGGTTGACGCATCTTCCACCTGCGTATAATTTTGAGAATTCACCACCAGATTTATCATTTCCACGTCAACGCACTAGCCTCGCGTTCCGGTTCTATTCAATCAAACTGGTCATTCTAGAGCCGTGTTTGCGTCATGTGAGCCGCATGTCCGCTGAGGGACCGTGTAGCGCCCACTGCCAATCGTTAGCTCATGTGCATACAGGTAGCAGGGCGCCTTCTTAGCCTGTTACCCGACAAGCCAGATACTCATTGGTTGTACGAATGTGGGCCATGGTGGTCCGTTCTCCACTATCTTATGCAAGGCTCGACCATCCTCATGGCCGGTCTCGTCGGTCAAACGGAGCATGAAAGGGCAATATCGGATATAATCATGGGAAACATGAAGAAGGCTACTGAGTGGCTAAATGCGATGTCCAAAGTTGATGAGTATCCTAGGCGTGCTTGGACCGTCTATCATGAGCTAGTTACAAGTCACAACCCAAACTTGATGTCATAGTCTACTCTAGGTTTTCGAATCACTATGGATATGACTGACTTAACTCAGGGTCTTCTTACAGGAGGTTTTGTAAATCCAGATGCTCTTCGCGTTCTTCGTTTGTGTTATGGGAATAACACGATAGTTCAAATTCGATAGTCCACCCTGGCTACCGCCCCTTTTGCTTGCGAAACACGGATTCCCCCGCGGAACACCGATTGGGTTATTGGCTGAAAAGTGGCAACCTGAGACAGCTCATTGAAAACCCGCATGTGGGTTCCAGTGGCCTGCAACAAAGCCAATATGCGGGCGTGCCTTTCTATAGTGACATGTGGCCTTCGATATCATCTAAACGACACCCACTAGTGTAGTTTCGGATACCCACCGAGAGGCAAACATGGTATGTGTGAGCGATAGCAGATGGCAACAGTGCATTTTAATCATGGTAGTTTTAGTGATATACTACAAGTACATGATTAAAATTGGTGATCTTTCCTGGCCTAGTTTAGCTTTGCGTGTCTTACGTAGCGCGCCGGGAAAGAAAGCGAAGCGTTAAAAGTCACCATTTCGGATTCAACTGTGGCTATTCTCAGGGTGCTTGGTAATCTAGTGACGACTTTGGAATGATAGAGGCGGGAATAGTTCCATGCGCTTTGCCGGCTCTACAAGTATTCGGTAGGAACAGAGTGCGAGGCTGATTTCAGTACATCATGCTACCTCAACTCCGCGATAGAACGCGACGAATATTACTAAATTGAGTGTATCATATTACGTATTTACGCCGCATGCAGCTCTCATACAAAGCCGGTAGGGCTCTCCAAATAAAGTGAAACAGACCAGCTTAGTATGCTCACATAACAGTCATGAGAGCCAATTTTTGACTGGCGATTCAAGCTTAACCACGTAAATCACTGCAGATTACCGTACGGCTAACACCACAGCCTTTGCCTTTCAGCACTGAAACCAAGTGAGGTTCAAGTTCGATTTACAACATAAAAGACACTATTGCACAAACTCCGCCTGGATGCTCGACGCAGCTAAAACAATTAATAGCTTAGCTATTAGTGCTCCTGGCGACCATCGTTTGTATCCGCAGAATCCAACCGCCAGTAAATTTGTTGATTTGATACACCACTGACTAGGTTGATGAAAGTTTATGACTGAAAATTTCGTGTCGCAATTTTTGAGAGAGAGCTCGACGCTAGATGTCCACTCTCCGGGTATAGCATAACCACAGAATGCGTGATACTTTTGTCGGAATACCTAAAGCAACGGATCACTAATGATAGTGGAAGCCCATGTGCTAAATATAAGTCTATTAAGCTCTTTGATATACAAAGTGAACAACGAGGTTGTAGACCTTCTTTAAATCTAACGGGGTATCAAGGTACTGCCGACAAATGGCACACATGTTGTGTTTCTCAATGTCATGCTGCGTGAGCTTATTTGGTGTGTCATACTGGATATCGCAGGAGTTGCAAAGATGATGGACGGCCTCCAAGTGCCCGTCAAGCCCGACCATCGTTGCGAAATGTGGTGGCGGGGAGCAGGTAGGGCAAACATTGTCTGATTGTCTGTACATTTTGAATCGTGCAGATGATTTCGGCTGCGAACTCATTTATTGAACCCGTTTGATAGATTTATTTTTCCTTACTTGGCCAGAATGAAAGGTGCCAATGGAAAACCGCAGAGTTTGCTTTTCAACCGAGTGTGCGGGGTTCTTCATTCATGTCATCAAGGTGCATTGCGGGGTAGTCCCCAACCAATCATGATCTGTTATGTTGGATACGCTTGCATCTTTCTTCTTTTTTTTTTTGGCATGGGAGCTATTTCCAATCAACTTAGGCCTCACCGGTATCAATAACTCTCATCCTGCAAAATAAGAATTTGCCGTTCTGATATCAAAAAGTGATATTTTTAACCCTGAATATTGTTTAAGGTTCACCAACTTGTTAAAATTTATCATTATCAAACAAAAGGAAAACCCTGCTATTCTGCCTACGCACTATGCCTGATCAAGAGGCGTTAACAATGTCAGAATATCTTCTCTTGACCATGTATGGACAAACTGTGTGAACGACCAACCAGCTATTTTAACAATAGTGCCCCGTTGAATTGTATGCTTGGTGATAAAACCGACCGATGGGAACATTTGATCGGCACGGATGGTGTCGCGCAGGGAATGACTAGGCTATGGTTATAGAGCGACTGCCACAGAAGTTCAAAGTACTAGGCAATACTAAATAGCTTCATTGTCTAACCCCGGCAATGAGAGTAGTACGTCTTCAAGAGTATTGTGTGGGTGGGGTATATAATCAGGCATGTCGATCTCATCCCCCAAGAGGCCCAAAAAGGGCTGCATAGAAAGTTCAAAATCTTCTGTAGATCTTTGCTCCTGGTATTGAACGCCAACGGTGCTGCAGTCGTAATCAAAGTCTGGTGTGCCAACAAATTGCAAGTACGAGACGTCGTCCTTACATCGGCGTTTGCTGATGAGATTGATCGGTTGATGACGCCGAATATTGCGCATTTGATCCGCTTTTCATGGGAGAGAATTCGTCAAGATCAAAGCCCTTGGGCGCAATGCGGCGAATGCAATTGCCGCAGATTTCGAAAGCTCGACGTGCGGAGACGTCTGTTTTCCCAAGATAATATAGCCACTGCAACGCTTTTCGTGCCGCGGTAAGAATAGATTCGGAGTTGACAGAATTCAACACGCCAGGCGATTGCTCAGCGCTCAAGCCACCGATGTACTTTTGGCCACTTTGCTCTTTAATCGCCAAATTTTGGAGTGAAAGATTTAAGAGCAGAATTGTGGTGGCTTGGACCAGAAAGTGAAGGATGTTCCACCACAGAACATGACAAACCCAAATCCGATCTGGCTGATCAGGAAAAATGGAGAGAATCGCTAGAGCCGAATGCAGGCAAGTGATAGCGCACATTTCCCTCGCTCGTGAACGATTTGAGTTGCTGACTTCCTTCCCGCCTGCCCTCGCTCGGGCGAGACAAGGTCTGTTAAGAATAATCCGGAAACTGTAGTAATGCAGTGAAAGGGATATTCTATAGGTATCATTCTGAGACAAAGTCTGTCCAGCGCCGATAAATTTGAAGCTGATGCTGTCAGGTAAATTAGAGCTCCACTCGTCCATTGTTTTGTTGAAAAAGTCAAGACGGCTCTGTATTTGTTCCCATCCTTGCTTAACAGTATCGGTGCTGTACACTCGTGTGGAAGCAGTGTGTGAGATCAGGATGAGATCTGTCAGACAAAAAAAATAGAGCTCATCGGTAGCACCCATATGTTTCATTGCTGCTCGTTGCGCCTCAAGCTGCTCGTCTTGCTGGTGAATCGTCCACTTCATAGGTGGGTTCTCAGTTGGCCGCTCTAGACGGACTTCTGGCGCCTCATCAGTGAAAACTTCTATATCTTCTGCGACAAGAGGTGGGGGCGCAGAACATAAACTATTCCCCAAGCCAGACGCCCGTCCAGTCATAACAGAGAGGAGGTTTTCCAAACTGAAGATCGACCACCAAAGCTTATGCCGAGCTTCCAGAGCTGAAGAGCCTAATTTGTTGTGCGTAGCTCTGAGGTGTAGACCCAAAGCGATGGCGGAACGAGTAGCCGTGCCAATCATCTTCCAAGCCCTGTGGTAGGTCAGATGGTTATGTTAAAGAGGGCTTACCTACGTCTAAACGTACCTGTTGATTTGTGAAGAGGTCAACAAAAAGAATGCGGCGAGCGTTTCCGCCTGCACTTGCTGCAGATCTTCATGGTCCTCCACCAGACTTTCAGATATGATCAGCTTTTGTGCACGGGAGAAAAACTTATTCTCCCTGTCTAGGGTATCTTGGCCGGCGATCTGACACAATTTGCTACTAATAGCGAAAA
>JACWFT010000312.1:0-10602 GCA_019775415.1 Penicillium sp. VS I D KN | reverse complement strand
GATCATGGCTGATGATCGGTGGGTGATCATACGGCAGAAGCACTGAGCAGACGTACCTATCCAACGGATGTCCAGCCGCACGAGACTCGTGGCCGCGATGAAGCGCAGAAGTAGCCTTGCTTGAGACACAATCAGATCATCGAATCATACAGAACAGCAGCGACGCGTGCATAAACTGGGAAGGGCTCTAGGATGGCGGTGTACGTTACGCGGAGGTCTCGCTGATGGTCTCGCTGAAGGCACTGTTTGACAAGCATGTAACAGCAGCGGAACCAAACAAACGGGCTCATGACTCACATAAAAGCGTTGGGCCTCATGACAGTTTCGTTATTGGCGTGACTGGCAGGTAGATGTATACACTTGGAGTGCTGAGTTGGGCCGTCGTATCTAACAAAACCCGGCTGGTCGTAACATTGGGAGTTTCAGCACTGGCCGACGGGTATGAGACTGACAAGGGACTTACCTGCAGGATGCGTCACTTGCACTCTTGTGGCCAAAAAGCTAGTCAGTAGTCACGTTATTAGCTCAACACGACAAGGCACATGGATACAGCACTCACCAAAGGATTGTCGCCAGTCAAGGCTAAAGCTCTGTCATGCAGGTACGAAGACAGGTGCAGTGAAGTGAACCACCTAGTGTGTAGAGAGAGAGCCAGGTGACTTGGTGACTTGAATGTGCACCGTGGGTATCAGTAACAGCAAGAGCTGGGGGTCAAAGAGGAGGGACTTATAATCTGCTGCAGCAAGGCATCTTCGTTTCGGCTAGAGAGATTCGTCAGATGCAGTAAGGAAGAGAATGGTTTCGACAGAGAACCCTGTGCAAAGTCAGGCCTGTTGAATCCTTTTCCTGAGGCGATGAGCCAGGCAAAAAACCAAGTACAGGCCGATGAAAAATGAACGGTCAATTTGAGCGTGGACCATGCCCTCAAGTCATTTTCTGAAACGTTGAAAAAATATTAAATTATTTCCAAAAAAAAAAAAAAATTATCATATTTTATTTAATTATAATTTGTCCTGAAGAGCGTTGATCAACGTTCAACTTTGTCCCAACGACCGTACTTTCAACACTTGAGAACGACGGGCAGCGATCATCGCGCGACCGTGACAGCGTGCACTTTCATTACCATCATCTGAAATTCAGCATAAGCTGTTGATTTAAAAACAGAGGCCGACGATCATGCTGTGTTTTGAGTAAGTCGCCTCACTTGTTGATGACGGATTTCCAGGGTCCAAGCCATCGCCTACTCAAAATATTTCCACTAGTGTACTTTAGCCATGCCACATTGACTATAGTACTACTGCTCTTACTTTGACCTGTCCTGGACAACACACATCGATGATTGACACCATAAGCCGGACTTCGGCCAATGCTAGCCGTCGGATCCAGAGAGCCTTTCATGTTACAATTCCAGGTCGTGTCAAGCGACAACCAGTCCTGGGGTCTCAATCAGTGATCCCGCGAATGACTGAACCGGAAATGGGAATGCAATGAGTGGCTCTGGGAGCTAGCCTGATCCTGGGACTCTTAAGCCAAATCCTAGAGCTGTTGTTCTTGACCCCGGGGCCAGCACTGTTCTTCGCTGGAGGAATTCGTGAGCTGTGAGGACTTCCAAACCCAATGAGTGCAGTATTAGCGATTAATTTCTCACTCCGTGGCGGATGTGAGGCTCCTGAAATATGTAACTACGTTCCCAGAGCCTTGGGTGCGTGTGGGCATGGAACTCTAGCCGGTGGTCAAGCGCCCACTCATTTGTCTTGGTGATATTTAAAGCTCCTCATATCTCCAAATCTCCAACTTCATGTAATGCTAAGTTGGTAAAAAAATCAGTCGCATCGACTTCGTTGCTCTGCATCAACTTCACTCGTCGTCTTGAAGCGAAGCAATACATTCTCCTAGAACCTTTCCATGTATTTTCACGTGGGGAAATTCTGAGACCAAAGGTATGAAAGGTCGATGCCTTCAATAGAATCAAATAGCTGAGAATACTCACAGATGTCCATTATTCAGTTTCCAACCGAGATTCTCTGGATCATAGCCAGTTCCTTAAGCGGCGAAATCTGTGCTTTTGCTCAGGCCCACCGACACCTTTATTATAAACTGCGTCTAGCGCTGATCAAACACAATGTCAAGCATCAAAACAGCTCGGCACTTCATTGGGCCGCTAAAACCAACAATCGCAGATTTGCAAAGACCTTGCTTTCTTACCGAGCCAATATCAATTCGCTGGTCGATCGTCTTTCTCCTCTCATGACGGCCGCAAAATACGGTTCAGAGCGGGTGATCAACCTTTTGCTGCAGAAGAAAAGGCTGCGCGTGAACGCTAGAAACTCACAGGGAGAAAGTGCGTTGTGGCTCAGTGTGGCGAGTAAGTCATCATCTGCTGTTGTGTACCAGCTCCTGCAACACCCTCGACTCAGAACCGACCTGCCAAATTGCGAGGGCCAAACCGTGCTCTGGCTTGCGGTCTTTCAAGGCAACAAAGACTTGGTGTGCCAGCTACTCTCAAGCGGTGCCAACCCTGACGCGAAAGATCAGTTTGGAATATCGCCATGGATTCAAGCATGCATCAGCAACAGGAGCCAGATCGTAGATCTGGTGCTTGATCACTGGGAGGCGACCTCCCCTGAATTCGTGTCACCTGATAAAACGCTCGCTAGAAGCGAGGAAACGGTAGCATCAGCCGCTAGCCGCGGAGATACGTCCATGTTACGAATGCTGCGCCTCCAGGGAGAAGCTCTTGATACAGCGAATCAACAGGGACTGACACCACTCCACACAGCGGCCAGGGGCGGTCATATTTCAGCGGTAGATTTTCTGCTCCGTCACGCGAAGACTCTCCTGAACCGTCAAGACCGTCACGGCAGGACTGCGCTGTGGTGGTCTACCTATTCATTCCAAGATCGTGTCACGCAGAGGCTTTTACAAGAGAAGGACGTGGAGATCAATACGTTCGGAACGTGTGGGAAATACAATATTCCGTCTACCTAGCTCCACCATCTAGCCAGAAGAAAAGATACAACCGTCCTTGCATGGTTTTTGAGTCAGCCGAGTCTGGATCCGAATCTACGCGGGAGCTCCCAATCTCCGCTCTGTCTGGCTATACAACAAGGAAACACCGCAGTGGTGAGATTACTCCTCACCCATAAAAAGACACAAATCAACGCCATGGACATATACAATAACTCGCCGCTTCTTCTCGCAATCCAGGAGGGCCATCGTGATATGGTTCAATCGCTGATCTGGCAAGGTGATCGGCTGCAGATCAACCAGTTGAACTGTCCCGATGAGGACACGGCGCTTTGTGTGGCCATTCGTCACGGGAGACTGGACATGCTAGAAACGTTGCTTGGGCATCCTCGAATCAATATTGACGTGATCAACCGTTGGGGTGAGACAGCCCTGCTATTAGCAGTCAAGCGTGAAGATCCCGCAATGGTGAGCAGATTGCTCCAGGGCCCGAACTTACCTTGTATTTTGGCATTGCCAGCGGAGGTTGCTCAATCCCGCAAAGATCGGGGCATGGCCCGTCTCATCCAAGAGGCAATGAAGCAAAAGGGCCACTGCGGCTACTCGTCAAGGCGGACACAGCGTCCGATATGAGCAAGTCGTGTGAGATACAACTTGATCTGACAGTGTCCCTGTGCTAGAAAAATCACATCTACTATGCTTCCTAGATAAGGAGACCGAGATTTCTGATTGGACGAGAAGATTTCAAGATGTTCGGCTTCAACAGGCAATCTTCAATTACTTACAAGCTTTGTTTAACATCTTTCAGTACATAAGGCAAAATTAAACCTTCAAATCTGTACCAACATCGCGAGCCTTGGTTGCATAATTGTCGTTAGGTTGGTACTGTAGTAGGTAGAATCGCGCCGATACACATTCGCCGCGCAGTTGATTGTCGGACACGTAGCTAGGCGGACTTCATATTTCTGTGTTGGATGGGTCATTGGTTTTGAAAGACCGCATATTCAGAGGATGACAGGTTGTGCTGCTCGGCTGCTTTCGTTCCTAAAGCAAGCACTGTACTCTATTTACGTGATCTGGAGGCTCCTCCACCGCGTAGATACGTTGAAAGAGCTGCCAACACCATTGACTGTGAGGTAAAATGGCTGGGAAAGACATTCTTTCAGTGCCAGCTACGTATCCAGATAAGTAACATCTGCCACCTGTTTGACATATAGAGTAAAGCTGCAGGATTATATAATACGATTTTTCCATGCTGCTGGTTAGCCAAGCAAGCCAGTAAGGCACATCAGAGCAGAAAAGTCAATGCCAGCCGTTTGTTCATTTTGAAACGCATTATATGTAAATGACGTCTGTACTGTGAAAGATCTCAGTCAGACAGTATGTATGTGGACTCAGCTGAACTCAGCGCTTGACACATCATCATCACCTTCAGTGTGTAACTGTATGGTCCCTCAGATATTTGAGACAGAATGTAGAAGCCTCCGCCCGAATGTAGTAGATGGGACCAGGGTTCATGCATCTGGAATTAATTTGCGAGGGTATCACCACCGCACACGTCACATGACTCTAAGATCACTGATATGCACATTTGCCCTCATCTCTTACTCTTCGCCTTGTTTAGAACTCATTTGTAGCGTGAGCGATGGGCCATGCAGAGACTGAGCGCTTGGTTCACGATATCATCATTAATCCATCCGCGGCCGGCCAAAATGAGAGAGTGTATCGCAGCAAATAGCATTTTGACCGACTTTTTTTCGGTTATGACACGTAGGTAGGGGCTCTTTCAAACGCCGTCATTGGCTCGCAACGAGAAAGGGGGCGGCATGTTGTCTAAGCGGGCCGAGGGTAGTGGGCTAGAGAGGCGACAGCCAAAATGATAGGATACTTAAACAATTGCGGTAACTGCGGGCGAACGAGGATGCTGTGCGATATCGTAATCGGATATTTTGCGTGTGTCGCGGTAGAGGCTCGAGACGTTCGCACGTCCAAGGCTGAGATGTCCGTATCATATCGGCTATACGCCAAGCCACGATGCACGTGACCGAGATGGTGCTTCTCTGCTGATTCGAATTCAGCGAAATTCATAATCGATGAATCATACCGCAGCAAGCGAGCCCAGTTCGCTGCAAAATACGAGGCCTAATTCAATCCCGCCAACAATGCCGAAAGGCCATGCAATTGTTTGAAGAACAATGAAGAAAGCAGTCACATAACACAAATCGAAAAAAGGCGAACACTTCGATTCTACCCATCAAGGATCATGTGGAAAACATTGATCTCGATTCTCGCCGCCCAAAATACTCTCCAGGGGAACAGAGAGTCATCTCCCCTGTCACGCCTACAACGTCTTAAAGTAGACTTGGAGCAAATTCGCCAGATCTCAGGAACAGCGGGTATATCCATCGGTGTGTTACACTATGGCCAGGAATTGTACAAAGAAAATTTCGGGTACTGCGATGTCGCAGCCGAAACAGTCGCCGACTCACAAACCTTGTATGGCTTAGGCTCGCTTACCAAGTCCATGACAGCCATTGCCATGGCAAATATGGTGAATGATGGCCTTTTGACCTGGGAAACTCCCGTAAAGGACATTCTTCCGGATTTTCAGCACAAAAACCCTTTTGTCACCAACCTCACTACCGTCATTGATTTGCTGGCCCACCGCACAGGCCTCACTAGTGACATATCCTTCACCTTTCAGGGAGACGGGGAAGCATTGCTACCTGCGGAGCAATTAATACCGACTTTCAACAACATGAACCAAGTTGAGTCCTTCCGAGGCAAATGGTCCTATAATAGTTGGGGCTACGCATTAGCCGGTCGCATCATCGAAAAGCTTTCACGTCGCTCTTTCCACGAGTACCTGAGAACACATGTATATGATAAGCTCGGAATGGAAAACACCGCAACGCGAATACTATCTCATCCCAGCGGCAACATCGCAAAACCGTATGCGACTGATTCCAAAGCGATGCCAATTCGCCTACAAAGTCCGATGGTATTCGAAGATACTTTATTTGAGGCTGCTGCAGGTGCATACTCCAACGTGGATGATCTGTTGCCTTACTCCTCATCTATCCTTACGGCCTACCAGGTCGGTGGTGACTCGGGCC
The DNA here is from genome assembly GCA_019775415.1 of Penicillium sp. VS I D KN. Classification (NCBI taxonomy): domain Eukaryota; kingdom Fungi; phylum Ascomycota; class Eurotiomycetes; order Eurotiales; family Aspergillaceae; genus Penicillium; species Penicillium sp. VS I D KN. Next base: position 4,519 of record JACWFT010000312.1, on the reverse strand, counting down.
TGAAGGAAGTGAAGACTCTGCTATCTGGTCAAATTCCAGTTCTGGGCCCGTCGTTCCGCGAGCGGTCGTACGCAATGGGATGGATCCGTACCCAGTTGCCCGGGACGCTCGGTGTGATGGGTGAAAATATAGCCATTCTAGACGATGTGGACAAGCTTCCAAAGGTTGGCCAGGGTTCACCTTCAATGCTTTGCCTCTATCACCAGGGTTCAACTGTGGGGTATTACACCAATATCGCTCTATTTCCAGAAACCCAAACTGCCATTGTTGTTCTGGCTAACTCGATTCCGCTGACGGACTCACCGGATACCGTTATGCAGGCTCTCTCACAAGCTCTCTTTGACTTTCCGAATCCAGTTGACTTTGTTTCGTTCACTGGGGATACTAGCAAAAAGTTGATTCATTATTACAAACGACAGGCGGACAATATCGCATCAAGACGCCGAGTCGGGACCCGGGAATTCCCTCTAGAAGAGTATACAGGACGCTATATAAATGAACTGAGGAATTTCGTGCTTGAAATTCAAGTCGGCCCCGACAACAAGACATTGGAGGTCTTATTCCAAGGCCGCAAATCTCAGCGATATAGCCTCAGACACTTGGAAGACAATACTTTTGAATGGTCCTTATCGCTCGACGAGGAAGCAGAACGTGGAAGATATCACATCACAGAAGTTGACTACTTCCTGATTGACTTTCGCACGGTTATGGCCAAGGTGGATTATCTCGTCTGGACAGGCATTCAGTTCACTAAAATCGCGTGATCGATTTTATCAAATGGCTGTGCCATTACGTGGTTCTGGAGGGCCAGAAGAGAAAAAAGAGCACAGGCTCATGGAGCTTGCTACAAGAGCAAAAAAAGAGCAGAGAGTACAACATCAATTGTGTGAGTACTGAGGAGGGAAGAAGAAATTAAGAGAAGAGGGAGAAAGCGGTGATCTACATGGACCTGATGGTCATCTGATCTCCATGTTCTGTCAGTATATTTCGAAGAGTAGGGTCAAGAGCTTTCGGAGTCTACTCGTAGAATGGGCTTTAGTTTCCCCATTATTCATAGTAATTTCACCTGTTTAGGATTGAGATTCACATAGTAGAGCGTGGTCGAAACCGGTCATAGTAATATCCGACCAATGCTGATGGAGAGATCTATAACAAGGTTTCCAACCACCTAGATAATGGCGCAGAGGTCAAGCAGTATCCGGTTGCCATGAATCCGTGAAAGGAAGTTGATGTTTGGATATTAGAGATCATGTGATTGATTTGTCGATACAGTAATCAACGCCCGCCTTGCGATATGGACAAATTCCGGCTAGAGATTGTCCTGAAGATATAAATTCCTCATGAAGCAATATCATCAATTCTGCTGAAAATGTGCCGTAAAGCGAGCCCATTAGGGCATCTAGCCACCCCTGAAGAGGTATGTCGGTGAGCATAAGGAGAGCACGAACCAAAGGCGCGAAGGAAACAAAACAATAGCAATAAATTCCTTATACCATAAAACATTGAAGGGGAAGGAAAGAGCAGGAAACGCTCGCGGCGTCATACCTTTCAATGCAACATCAGAATGACCATTACATTCTGTCGGTGTAAGCTGGAACGGTATGAGTTAGTAATCTGAACAACGATCTGCTCGCCCAAACCAAGCTAGTGGTGACCAGGGCATATGTACTCTGTCCCTTCAAGACATTCAAGCGCGAAAGCTCCAACAGGCTAGGCGGTGGATACAAGAACAGACCAGAGGCTAGAAGAACCAGAGGCTAGAAGAACCAGAGGCTAGAAGAGATTTTACGCATACCCATCAGCGTATTGACATATTTTTCGCGAAATAGACGGGTTTTACGGTTAAAAATCGTTCAGCTCTAAACGCAATTGCTGTGCCCATCAGAACTACATGCACCGGGACCCGTGATTAAAATGCATACGTAAGGGCTGCCGGCGTCGACATGAATCTGTAAACAGAGAATCTCTGGATAGCCATCTCGCCAGGTATCCCGAGAGAAGATCCTCAATTGACCAAGGTGCCAAAGTTCATGCATGGCTAAGAGCAACCTAGACGTTCATTTGGAAGTCCGTAATTTAGACCCAAGTCTATTGCGCACCCCCACCGGTTGTAAACGCCGCCGTAGACATACAATAAAGAGTTTCATGCACCACCAACGTTTTCACGATCACTTTGCTGAATATGTAAGTATGACGACAGAATGATAACACGTAATTGGCTCTTAAAGTCTGAATAACAAGAACCTGCAGGAAATCCGCCCTCTAGAAAATTTACGAAGCATGCTAAGTAGCGAGAAGGTGATGATACGTGAAGATGAATAGAGCACGAGCCATACGCTAGATGTACATCATTGTGTGGATGTCTGAGTCTGGCTCCGGTGTCCGCTACCTCGCTATGGTTTTCAGCAGGATGCAGAATTGATGCACTGGCTAGTGATGGACATGTCTAATAGAATTCCAATTTTTTTTTGAAGGTTCATAGACTCTCTTGAGCGATCTCTGGAACCTATTGTCCGTGCTCTGGCCTGTTATGGCATGGTATCCTGTTCTGGCCCTAATACCGTACAAAAATCTGCAGAGGTTGGGTGAACGATGGACGGCCCTGCCTCGAAAGGTCACAGCGAGGACTGATGTATCGAGAGCCTGTATAAGGGCGACAGCCTTCCTGGTGATCTTATCTAAAGCCTACTTTAACACCCACCACTGTCGCCATGGCCATGTTTGAGCCTAGCTATACCCGGCAGGGGGTTTTCCGACAGGAACAACACTATGGATATCTATAGCTACTCGGATCTCTTATTGGCGATAACGTTAAGTAAAGTGCTGAAAATTTGGTATATTAGCGAGATATACTACGCCGTATACATCAATCGAACCTTGAGCTGGGAAATGCTCCACCTTGATGCACTGATTTATTCTCCTCGCTAGTGGTATTACTGTTCGTTCAGTGGAAAAAATAAACAATTACGTTCGGTGGTTGAAATTGTCAACAACTTTGATATCAGGAAGACAACTCCCTTAACCCGAGAGCCAGTCCGGCGGCACCAGGACACGACTCGAAAGCCCCAGGAGCAAGCTCACTCCCAGGATCATTGATTTTGTTCCTGGTTCCAGGTCAGTGACCATCGATCGAGGTCTACTGACCAGTCTTCTCCTCACCCGCTTGGGTCAGTGGCCTGCACGTGAAAACAAAGTCTACCCCCACGATACCGCGCATTTATGGTTGAATTATCTATAATGAGGTCTCCGTCAAGTAACTGACATGAATTTAGAGGTACAGAACGTGAGGAGAGTGAAGTACGAGCGGTGAAGAGAGGGTGGTGGAGAGAGGGTGGTGGAGAGAGGGTGGTGGAGAGAGGGTGGTGGAGAGAGGGTGGTGGAGAGGATGTGGTGAAGGCGGTTCTTCAACTTTCTTGGGGAGAGCAGGCCTTTCACTCGCTGTTAGTTGACACAAGCTTCAACGGTCAATGCGATGGCCGCTTCCTAGCCCAGACAAAAGGGCGGAGAACTAGTGCCCGTGAGCGAGGATCCTGTGCAAAATCAAGTTCAAGTTTATGACCGACCGGTGGCCTTTGCTATGAAATGGGCATTTCTTTGTGCCAGAGCAGTCCCACCGATATTTCCGATGACCACATCAGATTTTGAAGGGGTAGAGAAGCCGCCTTACATACATGGCCTGAATATTGATGCTTCATGGACAGCAAGCGAACCAGCATCGGCAGACTGCCGCCCCAATCCGACCGACCAGTCCGCGGCGTACAGTTCCCCCTCCCCGCCGATAAAACTGTTTCTGACCGCGGAGCCCTCCGCTGACTCATCATCGCCCTCTTTCCTCCCATAGGCTACTCTGGGCGACACGCGAGCCCCGGCCACGGATCATAATCAGCTCTGGAGACATGGAGGTTGGTCTTGAGAGCCGGCTAGCAGTTAGCTTGGATCGCCAGATGTAATTGCCAATGTACTGCTACTGGTTCCCGCTTAGGAAAGCATTGGCCGCAAGGCCACCGCTGTTGGCAAAATTAATACTACAGAGAAAGAAAAACCATATGACAGTAGAATTCTCCGTATCCATTGGTCGTACATTCGAATGTAATCACTCTCTGTTAGACCGTGGGTGCCATAGACCCGCCCTCCCCGTGCACTGGCGCCTGCGGTCTTATCCGCGGTCAGTTTCTACTCAGTCCATCAGTCTCCCGAGTGAGTTATTGGCTACTCGACAGTCGTAATGAACGGCGTTATGAGCCCAATGGCTGGGATTCAGCGGAAGGACCCAAACGCCCAGCCAATCGGGCAGATCGGCGTGGACCGGGCGTGGTCAGACCGGTCAGAAAGACGCACTCCTTCTGCCGCTGGCCGCGGCGCAGCTGCAGCAGTTGAAGCGCGGGTATCGTGTTCTGATGAGTTCGTCTGTTCGGCATTGGCGGCGGTTGGTGAATGAGCCCCTCGTGGCTGATATTTCGCGACGAAAGCCCCGTCGTACATACTATTCTCCAGTCAGTGATGTTCGGCCTGCATCGGT
>JACWFT010000031.1:88048-120758 GCA_019775415.1 Penicillium sp. VS I D KN | reverse complement strand
CCGCCGGGCGTTAATAAATTGTGTGTGTGTGTAATTCGAACCCTTTGTCGAACTGCTTTTTCCCCATACATCGTGCGTGACCACGGCGACCATTAAATACTTGTTCACCTGACGTTGTACTGACGTCACGGTAAGCCGTCCTTGAAACGCTCCATGTTTCCATTAAGTAAATGTATGCCATGCTAAATCAGCGTGAGGATGAAGTTCATAACTGTCAATCAAATAACCTGCTGTCAAGAACTTACTATTGCGCGACTTAGCTATAGTGTCAAGTATTTACATTTATTGACGGTGGCAACTCTGGCAGTACTGACGCATGTAATGTTAGCAATGTTCTCATTTGCCTCCTGGTGGGTCACATTGGTGGCAACTTTGCAGGTTTTGAAACGTAATTTGCGGCACTCTGATTTACTAAATTAGCAAATGCTATAAACGCCGTGCTTTACTGCTAATCTTTGACCCCCTTTTTTTTTATGCAGGGGAAGCAGTGGCTTTCGCAAGGCTGAACCTTAAGGACTTCTTCCCCCCCAAATCTATACAAAATCATTACAGTATCCTTAGAACTATCTGTCAATACAAAATGGCATTGATTTGTCACCTTGATGAACCTTGTCAGGGCAAATGACCATCACCTTGATGTAACCGCCATCTGCCTGCCCACTCTCACTGCAGAAGTCGGAGTCTCAGCTTTACTTGTTTAAAGCAACTGGAGGTGTATCGTGATCGTGCGCGTCGGGGCATCGTTCCCAATGAATCAACAGCGGCGCTCTGTCTTCACAAATGCAAATACAGTGACCCGACATAGGTATTTGCCTCCCATCCAGTCATCTAATATTCTGCCAGTCAAAACCTCTTCAAAAGTCAGTTAACTTGCTGTCCCTATAATAGTTCCATTGTTTATAGTACCCCCAGTATTAAGTCATTGCTTCCACCCGGTATGTTCTACATTTGAAATTAAATTGTAAATACTGTAGAATGATCTCTACCATGCGTTTGAGGCATTTAGGCGGTGATAAAGGCGAGTCTTTAAGGGTCACAAATACTTATATCGTGTCACTGTAGGCCGATCTATACCCGGGTCGATCCATGCTACACGGGTCAAGGTTTTACCGAATTAGGACTATTTCCATTGTTACCTCCCCTTCCCTAAATTGACCGGGTATCTCCCTTTCGCCCACGGGATAACTAGGAACATAGAGCTGACCGAGACACAGCATTAGATTCCCAACGATTGGGCAAGTTATACGCTCATTCGACAATCATGTCTGATACCGGAGTAGAAAATGCGCCGGTCAACGACCCCACTAGCATCACTAGCGACCTGAGCCAGTGTGATGCGAGCTCCGCTGTTGACTCATCTAGCCGGATGATCAGTCCAGTAACAAGATCTGGTACACACGTCATGAAGCAAGAACTAGCTGCCAGCGACCTTTACAATACAACAGACGAAGTCAAGTCATATAGTATTGTCGATAGACATAGACTTATTGGGGCAAGGAGAAAATGTTTGTATATTCTCATTGTTGTACGGCCGCGCTTAATGAACTCTACAGCGGATCCGAGCTGGATATGTAGCATGTGCCTTGCATCTAACATTACTTTTCACATCACGGCTTGGTGACATTATAGCGCGCCAGAGAATGAGCGAAGCATTATGAGTAGTTGATCAACATATGAAGAAGGGAAGCTGTTCTATAAGGAATTGGCCCGGTATTTGAAACGGATCCACCCTAAGGATCATAGTTTAATGAACTGTCTTGTCTTTCATTGATTCATCTCGACATGAATGAATCGCTCGACTCGTTCCGCGGGAATATGCGCGTATAGAGGGAATCACTGGAGCCGATTCGAGGGAAATGGCGTTGGTGTTTCCGGGATATAATGCGATCCTGGTAAATTCCCGTAGCTGTACCCCGAATAACTGATTGAAGATACTTTCGGAGATCTGTGGGCTTGAAGTTCGGATATAACTCCTGCGTAGTATAGTAGCCGAGATACTTAGCATATTCAGGATTATTGTCGCCTCTAATGCCGCATGAGAGCTGGTATTCAGTTAGATACCGCGGAATAAATTTCCTTGGATCGAAAGGATAGGTTTCGCTGGCTTGTCGCGCCGCCTCAACTCTGCTGTAAACTGTGTCCTCGGTGACCTATGTTCGGAATAAAATCCAATTAGCGATAGTCGCTTACTAGAGCGATGCGCGGTGTGCAGCATACATAGTTTCGTACAATTTTCTCTTCACCAAGTTCCTCCATAAGCTCATGGATTTTATTTTGTGTGGAGAGAACATTGTAAGCGAAGACTTTCTTGTTCAAAGTACGAGGGTCGGAAATGATACTGGCCATATAACGCCCAATGTCCCGCAAGTCTATGAGAGCCATGGGCATGTTGCCATCACCGATAATCTCGTCGTTGCCGGACGTCATGGCATAATCGACGCACCCGGACGCGAGGCGAGGGTACGCCAGCTGGTACCACCATCCGACATCGACAATCGTATAAGGAAGCCCGAGTTGGCGGATCTGGTTGTAGACGATTTCTTTCTGCGCGATGACATGTCGCTGTTAGCCCATCGACCAAAGTAAATGACACATCAGCCACCATACCTCATCACGTAACCACATAATACCACCTGGTGGGCAAACAGTGATGAACCCACAGGGAACGAATCGCTTCACGCCGGTCTTCTTGGCCGCTTTGGCGAGAGATATTTGATCCTGTTGCTCCGCGGGTCCGACACAGCTGATTACCACGTCGATATTCGCCAGGGCCTCGATGAGGTGGTCTTCTGGAGCCTTCAAGTCGCACTTTCGGACCTGCATTCCTTTATCTTCTAGGCGTGCGATAGCAGGTTTCGGAGTCGAGGCAGACCGAACAAGAGCAGTAACCTCCTGCAATGATCACGAAAAGTTATATTGGTATGGTTCAATTGACTTTCATAACGCAACCAGATACGTACGAAGTTGCTATCATCCAACAGCCCCTGAGCGATCGAGCCTCCGGTTTCACCCGCTGCTCCGACCAGCAAAACCTTGCATCTCAACATTATGGCAAACTTTATCAGTTTCGGCGTTGACACAGATATGCCGTTACGGTAGGGATATGGTATTGATCAGGGAGTTACTGAAATGATGGAAGATAGATAAAATAACGCAAGGAGCATTTGGGACCTGAAGATGACAAGTTTTCAGCGAAATCAAGGGTGCAAGCGGACGAAGTGCGCTACGTCAGCATGAGATCACAGTCATTCATAATTTCCCCGCACCTGTACGTGGCTCATTTATATGCGGAGGAAAAGTTTAAGCTTCACAGATGGACCCTAGGTAAATTTGCCAATCTACCAGCTCCGCATGAGAGAGAGGAATCGAAGCTCATATGCCTTGCATTTCCCAAAGGAACGACATTCGAGCTGTGTGGGTGCAGTCAGCAGTTCGTTCTTTATACCCGCCGACTCGCGGATATTGAGTCTTTTCATCATGCCCTAACCCAACTGCGATATTTGACCTCGAGCCGGCGTAGATTTCGAAAAGCTGAAAATCCAGGAATTCACATAATATCTAGGTACATACTTAAAGCTTTTTTTCTTTGTACGACTCTTTTTCTCTGTCGTACAAGTTAGAGATGACACGGTCGACACAGCGACATGGTTGTTCGACTAAGGTATAGCCTATCCTAGACGACCTATCTTTCAACACCACATGCAGGAGTTGTCGACACAGTAGGTACACTTAGTGTACACTGATAGAGAAAAGATTGATCTAATGATTTTGGCGTTGTTGATGATACAGAATGGCCAGGCTGTCTCCGTGGTGTTCCAGTAGATGCAAATGGTCAACCCTTATGCACTTACTGGCTTGGTGAAATTATAGCAAATCACGCCCCAGCAATCGAATATCGCGCCATATATGTCACACGCTTTGACCACTAGTGGTGTGCTGACCACGCGTCCATCATGGTCAGCCACACTAAACTGTCACCAATCACTAAATTGTCACTATGTACACTTTTTTGCCCGTCCTTCCATCCCTTCTTTATCTATTATAAAAAGTGGTTTTCCTGATTCTCCCGATATTAATGCCTCGAAGTCCTCGTTTTCTTCTCAACTTAATTCACCTACGTTTGTTCCAGGTTCAACCTGTACCAACAGCAACGATTTCGACACTTGAAAACAATGTGCAGCGGATCACCGGTTCATTGCGACATTATAGGCTATTATCACCATCGTTTCACTCGCAGTATTGGCTATATGTTTGAAACTGAGGCCAGAGCGAGTGGTGTTCTGAGTAAGTCTGCGTCAACGCGCCTCACTTGTTGAGTCCAGTCCCACAGGGTCCTAGCCACAGCTCTAAGAAACATTTTCATTGAGTGCAGCCATGCCACATTGGCTTGGATATTGTAGAGTTCAAGCACTGCATCCTTGCTCTGCTCGTTTTCCAGAAACGCGTCGTCTGTCGAAAACGGCGGGGTTGTACAGTATGGCCCGAAATTGGACTCTGTGCCACGATACTGTAGAGATACATATATCTAGTGTATGTGAATGAGGGGGAGACCTCACAAACCAAACACCCTGCAAGAGAGTCACATGCCGGCAAAACTAGATCTGTTCTTTGCCACTACTGTATTTCACTTAATTCACCTTGAAATACTCCATATCCTTATGACTGAGATTTCGACCCGGTCTTTGATTGAGCGATGCTTTCTTCTTGATAACAACGCTAGGACTATTTGCAAGACTCGCCCACAATCCTCCCTCCGCAAGGCGTAAGACACAAAATTTACAGTACCACAAATTTAGAACCAACGCAATTGCCAGTCTCGTCAATCAAAGCTGGCTGGGCGCGTAGCCGAAGCGACACGAACATCTCAGCCTGGGACGTGCGGGCGTCTCCGAGCCTCTATGCGCGACACTCGCAACACATACGAGCACGATATCGCACCGCATCCTTGTTGGTTCGTGGATACTAAAATCTCTCAGGCTCTCCGACCAAATAGACTGTGTTGCCTCCATGGCCCACTGCGCTCGACCCGCCCGAACAACATGCTACCGCCTTCCTCGTTGCGAGCCAACAACGACGCTCGCAAAGTCCCCTTTTCACGTGTCGTTACCTCAGAAGATCCATCACAATGCTGCTCGCTGTGGTATACTTCCTCACCATTACCCACTGCGGATGTTTGATTGATCCCCTGAACCCAGCGCCCAGTCTCTGCATAGCCCACCGCTCGCGCTACAACAATTTTCCATACAAGGCGTAGTCTTAGAGATGAGGGCGAACGCTCATATTTGTGACTACTGCGGCAGTGTGGCGTAATCTTGTCCCAGACCTACCAAGACCTATCCCATTAACCGCACGGTCGGTTTTGGGATCATTTTGACCGGTCCTAGGAGCCATAACGCTCCTAGGACGCTCGCTCAAGATTCCAGGGCCAGGTTTGTGCTTCGGGGATCCATGTGGGGTATGCTTGGGACAGGCACTTTGGATTCACGTGCAGGCTTCTGGCCCGAGCGTATTCTTGTTACGTGACAACTGATTCGGGGGTCTCAATTGATGGTTGCCAGATATATACATGAGGCTTACACGATAAGTTGTCGGGGATTTGAATGGCGTGTGCTCGGTAAACGGAGGATAAGGATCAACACAGAGCAGCAGGGCTCCTGTCCGCGAGGAAGCCATTTCCTCGCACACCGTGGTGTCTAGAGACAACTATAGCTTTCGATATTGATAGTCGTCAACGCAGATGTGAAAGGCGCAACGCTTCTTTGGGCGAATACAGTGCTCTTCGCGGAACATCCGTAGCAGACCTCTTCACAATTGACTCACGTCGAGTCTAGCAAAAACTATTGGTCAACCCCCACTTTGCGCGGTCTTTGTTCTGACTCAATGCCCTACAATTGAGTGAAACCATAGAAAATCTAGCTGTATTATCACTTCTTCACATCTGGCCTTTTTTCATCATTTGACAAACTGAAAGAAACGAAAGAAACTAATTTATCGAATGTATAGGTCGCTCTTGTGAAACACGTAACAAAAATAACGTAATCATCCATTTTTGCCAGGGTCCAAGTAATCTATAAGATACGGAATACGGTCCTAGCCTTCGCTTTTCGCCAGTAAAGGGCCGGCATCGAAGACTAACAAGGAGAGTTTGACCCAAATCGAGTCATGAAAGGATTCAGAAACAAGATAACCAGATGAAAAACAAAAACGAACACCGGAAACTCCACAGCGGAAAAAGAATCAATAATGACAATCCATCTGACCCGCCTTATCACGCCGCTTGCCACCCGATATCCGCCATTGTGATATCAAGTTTTTGAGCGGTAAGCCGCTGCAAAAATGGAAACTTGGGTATCAGCTTAAGTTTACCAAAAGTCAGCAGGTGGCTTGCAAAAGGTAGTGAGGAGGGGTAGGTGTCTCGGATCCAGGAACCTGGGGCAGGTAAAGCAGGTGAATCAGCGATTTGAACGCTATTTACGTCATAATATTCATCAGTCTTTCAAGGCCTGCGGACATAGGCGCAGGAAAATACCCCTGACACCAATTCAGACAGTCTGGAGCGGACCAGAAGAGGCTATTCCGGACATTAGAGTGCAGCCCACTAGCTATTGCCCAGGCTGCAGCGTATATTGCCTCGTATTCACTCTTTTTCACGATCTCCGCACAATCTTGACCTTTCCATGAGACCAAATAAAAGGTCCGCGGATGCCCTTACAACTTCTAATTTCCTTTTTGCTCCACTTTGATAAGCTGTCAACAGATCATCGCCGATGCCTTATTGTACCTCTCCTTCCTTCTGAAACCTTCTCAAGCTTTTTTTCTGCTGCTTATCGAGAGCATTTCGTGTTTGAGTAGAGCGTACGGGTACGCTGCACATTCTAAGACCGTCGTGAGGAACTTTGTGTTCAAGTATGAGGGCGGTGCACTTCAGGAACAAAGCTGAGCCATTGAAACTAATCTCACAGTATCTATACTACAAAATAAGCATGGAATTTGTGGTCGTTGATGTGAGTGTTGATCTGAGTAGCGGTGTGCTGGCTGATGATTCCGCGTAGTGAAGAGCGCTGTCGATTTCTGAAGGTGGAGCGCGTACATATATCTTCCAGTTCACCCGTATGATGAATGCAAAACATTGTACAGATTTATAACATTTTGATTGATTCACTCGCTTATACTAGGCCCTTTAAGATACGACAAAACACATGAGAGAACGCTTGATTGATTAAATACAACATTTAAAGCATTATCCATCTAGCATATGGCAGATCGGACTTGACAGGAAGACACAGATGGGGTGTTGTAGTGTGGCATGATTAGGCGTACCCAGCCGTCACCCAATGGCTTTGAAACACCACGACACAGTTACGCTTTCATAAAGGCTCAGGACGTGGGAGAGGTATGCAACTGAGCAGGCTGCGTATGGACTCGAGGTGATTGAAGAGGATTGACAATATCAGACTGCCTTCTCGTCACTGCTCGACCCAGCGGAATTGATTCCATCGTTGTCGGGTGTATTGAGTTCTACACGAGGATGCCTGAGGAGACGCTGAATCAGGTCCGTATTGAAGGCGTTCACGGCATGCCAGAGAGCTGAACGACCTCTCTGGTCCTGTTGGTTCACCAAGAGCTGTGACTGCGTGAGCAGTCGATGACCTGTGTATTGTTGGGCTGATCGCTGGCATGCAGCTTCGAAGCCAAGAGCAGTGGGCTATCTCCGCACGAATTGAGACAGTTGATATCGATACGCCGCCCTCTCACAGGCACGGCAACCGCAATGGGGTCGTCGTACACAACAGCCAAATGCAATAGTGTCCGGCCGAAGCCATCCTTCATGTTGACATCCGCCCTGCAATTCCGCAAAAGAACTTCCAAGATCTCATGTTGTCGGAATTTCAGAGCCGCAAAAAGCGGTTGCTGCACTCTTGGGTCTTCGGTGTTGATCTTAAAATCTCTCGGCAGAGCAGCTGCTTCACAATCGAAACACTGCCTTGTGTGATGGCCATGGACAGGGCAGTCTGACCACAATCATCGCATACGGAAGTACGCAGACAATAATATTCCAACAGGAGATTGACAGCCTTGTGATCCCTCGCTTGAACTGCAAGCATCAAGGGCGTGTGTTTTCCATACATCTTGTTGATATTTGTAGTGCACCTGCAGATGTAGCTCTTCAGCAGACCAGGCTTTCGGGATCTTAGTTTATCATGAATCAGTGGGGGGCCATTAGATGATCGAAGTTGGGGCATGTTGGTGGTTACGTGAAATAAATAGTACGAGTTGAAGGAGATGAACATGCAGTAATGTATTATCCTGACGGACACCATGGAAAGACTTTCGGGATCGTGCCTTATATATCCAAAGCAAAATCTAGACCAACACCACTGAAGAACTTTAAGCTGGTGAATTGAGTACCCAGTTGACTCCATTTTTAAGCAAATATGTTGCATTGGCAAAGCGTGCAGACGGCGAACACTGCCTTTCTGGGACTCGTTCTCTCCTGCAGAGCATCCCGATAGAGTATTGGTATGCGTCAAACTCCATTGATGCAAGGTTACCTAAAGCCCCTTATGAAATAAAGCATCGGAATATAAGTCTAGTAGCTAAGCTAACCAGAGAGTTCGAACAGAAAATGAGGATTAATGGATTTGACAGAGATGTGTTTACGCATGATTACCGGCTCCACCCGCGCCCGCCCCCCAACCCCCAACAACTTCCGTCGCCAGCACACCTACTTCCCGCTTTTACAGGTCCTAGATTCTTTTGCCTTTCATGAGACTTTGAGGAAAGTCAGAGAATCATTACTGGCCAGTCAAGGCAGATTTATTGTAGGCCTGCGGTCGTCTCTTTGTCGTCCTGGCGGTACATGTAGACTGGAGTGGATTATCCTCTTAGCCGCGGGTGTGCCGTAACCCGGGCCCTCCCCTCTCCTCCCCACCTTGGCCGCCTCTCCTTTTCCCAGCCGTCTCCTCAAATACCTCCGATGTGGACGTCGACAAACTACCCTATAGTCTTTGGGAAAATTACAACGGACCAAGGCCACCGATTCGAACACATCGCGGTTGTAAATGAGCCTTTCCCATGATCTGATGTGGTTTTTTTCTCACGTCTTGACTAGGACCCTGATTTTTACTCCTTGACGACTTGCGCCAGCACAGACCCGGAGGACTTTCAGTCGTAAGTGCCGCTTATTACAATCAAAAACCGTATTTCTTATCGCATTTTCACTCGGCTTTGTCTTTAGGGAGACTGCCTCGCTTGCGTCCGCGATCGTGAGAGGGCGATTTGAAAACGGACGAAGGTCATTGTATTTCATCGATAATGTTGTCTCGTGATACGTGAGAGGTAGATACCAAGCCACAAAAGATGATGACTACTGGTTAGATCTCATGTACTCCTTTGGGCTTTCGCGGACTTAACATGTCTAGGGGCCCTTCTGACGACCAGCAGTTCGAAGCTTTCAAAATAGGGTAAATCGCAATCCACCCTCACACTCAAATACCTTTCGTGTCCCACCAACTAGAAGGTCTATGAGTTAATCAAAATATTTCAGCCATATGGTGTTCCTTGTCTTAGATTATTACCAAGATAATTCTCTTTTTCGATCCCCAATCGGTGATTCACCCAAAGTAAATAAGCATATACCGAGACGAAGCTCGCTTGAGTGCCTGACTAACATCATATTATAGCATATTCTAGACATCGGAACTGGTCGAGGGAGTTGGGCAATGTAAGTCCATGAAGCGAACGTTTTAGGAGAGCTTATAACAAATGCTTAGTGATGTTGCCGATATGTATCCGTCAGGTATAAGATTTCTCGAGCCAAATTTTCTATTCTTGGACTAACACAAAGTTAGCTACCGTTCGTGGCGTGGATCTGTTCCCCCCACCAGTGACTTGGATGCCCCCAAACTGCATCTTCGAAGTGGACGATGTGCTCCGCGAGTGGACATGGAGAGAGCCATTTGACTATATCCATATACGTCTAATGTATGGTGCTTCCCTCCTGAGTGATGGGACCAGCTATACAAACAAGCTTACGAGTGAGTTTTGATGATGATTACTTGATCCGGTGACTAAGAAGTCCTTATATCTAAAATTCCGGTATAACGCCCTCGCACCCGGTGGTTGGATTGAGCAGATGGAATTCGACGTGCGAGTCCATAGCGACGATGATAGCTTGAAGGAAGAACATCACCTATGGGGATGGGGCAACATGTTTATTAGATGTGCCGGGCGAACTGGCCGGTCACTCAATATCCACGAAACGATGCGCAGCGCAATTGAGACAGCCGGGCTTGTGGAAGTGCACGCAGGATCCCTTTAGGACCTTGGCCGAAAGATAAGGTACTGAAGGAAGTCGGACAACTTCAGTACGCCCACTGGAATACCGCTTTAGAGGGGTGGGCGATGTGGCTTCTGACACATTTTGGAGAGCCCGAGCCGTGGACGAAGGAAGAGGTGCAGGTATTCCTTGCTAAAGTGCGCGTAGAGCTGAAGAATCCCCATATTCACGGGTATAACTGGATGTGAGTCTCTTCCCCAAATCGGCTGCTGAACTATTTGAAGTTGATTAGTTTTAGCAACCGCGTGTGGGCAAGAAAACCCACTGAAGAGGAGTTGAAATGGAAGAAGACAAGTTGAGTTAAGATATCGCTGGAACTCTGACCATTGATGGACAGTAAGGAAATCACCGTATCGTCTTGATGAATTAATGATAGAATGTGGATCAGCCCAAATGTTCGCTGTCTGTATAAACGTTTAGTTAACCATTAAGGTGGATTTGAATATCATAGTTGAAGAGTAAAGGCTTTGTTAAGCCGTCACTAGCTGTCCCAATCTCTTCATCACATTCTTCGTAATCTTCCACTTTTTCGGACAGTTTCTTGACTTGTCTAATTGTTTGTAACTATGGATCAGAACAAAGCCGGCCACATATCTAAATTTCCAGAGGAAGTTATCTAAGAGATTAAAAGTCTTACCTTTTTACTTCCTCCGTCGACGTTAAAGGGTATAGACATGTCCCTCTGAATGTTTGACACTGCTGACACACTGGGGTATGCCCACTGCACTTCGTTTTGCGCTGCCGACGGGAATCGCAAGCCCGAGGCACTCGATGATTATATTGTGGCACAGTGCTTGGCCGATGGGGCAGGATAGAAACTTTGCTATTGGTAGAAACAGCCCGTTCCACCTGACTCGTTCTAAGTGCTGAAGCTGTGTTGGCGACCGAGGTGGTCTGAAGATAATCAAGGCTTGGAGCTTTAGGCAGGATATTTTGCATGCTGTTTTGAGACGCTAGTCCTTTGTCAGTAGAATTGACAGCATCTTCGTTTTTCCTCATCGTGACAATGACATCGTTGAAAGCGAGACAGCCTTCCAGGATTAACTTAAAATCGAACGCGGATGCGTCGTAATGCGGTGTTTGTTGATTTAACAGAATAGGTATTAAGAGTAGACTCTCTAGCGTCTTATGCGTTGAAGATCAAATTAGTTGGATTTGGAAACTGAAAAGCCCCGATAAATGAATCTCGGTAAAACGTGAAGTCTCTCAAGCAGAAGTGGCGGGGTTCTTTGCTGGAACAGAGTCTGGAGCTTTGTAATGTTATTTCCGGTTCCGGTTCCTTGGATTTATCTGGCTTCCCGTGTAGTCACTATCGTTGGAGATATTGCTCAACCCTACACATATCTCCGATGCGCAATTAGGTCATGACATCAATTTTAACAAGATGGATGCGTACCTTAACCCGATGAAAGGTTCTCTTGTGGCTCTAATGGACTCCAAAGGCACCCACTAAACCAGCAAAAGCACGTTCAGATGCAGCATAATCCATCTGGGGTTTCCTTGGTCCCCAAATCATCTAGGTCATAGTCCAAGGCACGAACAAACAATGAACAATGAGCAGACGGTTTCGGCAACGTACATCGGAAACGTAGCTCTCCCACGGAACAACAGGTGTCGTCCGAAGGCTACATTCCTGTTATATATATAAGCAAACAAGAGTCGTGGATAGCTGCATCTCAAAATGTTTTTTTGTCAAGGGAGTCTGCATTGATTTTTAGTCGGCGTAATTAGAACATGAGCTTTACTTCCACCTCAGAGCACCGTGTGCTAGAGGGAGCCATTTCTGAGAACAGAAGTACACAGACATCTGCAATCATGATCTGCCCCTCTGGAATTTGCTGAACCATATCGTTATCCACCACAACCTTCAAGCCTTTACTATTGACCCAAAGGATACGAGTGACAGAGCATGGGTCTATTTGCAGTTTCTCTGCAAGCTTGCTTTTCAAATCGTGAGAGGTACGATTAATGAGGTATATTGCATAATGTTTGCCCTGAGGCTGCTTCCCGCGTTTCGTGAACTGGACGTAAAAGCATGCAACTGCACCAATGTAAGTATATGAAAAATCGAGTTTGCTTATGATTATACGAACCAAATTTGGGAGTGAGATTTGTGGGAGATGGAGAGCCCACCTGGGCGGTCACAGTGGATGTTTTTGGCATTTTAGGCGGACGTTCTTGGCCCCTGGAGCTATGGAGATCCGATTGTACATCAGCCTCGTTCAACAATTGAGCCGCTCCGTCGGAGGCCAAGGTTATAGCACGCATGCTATGTGTATCCAAATCTCCAAATCTCATCGAAGTGCTCAGTATATGTGACAAACAGATGGGATATAAATCCGGATCATCTTTCTTGTCACCACGAGTACCAAGTACACTAACTGGACGGGCCGTTGAAAAGATCCGAGCCATTATAGCCAACTCAGTGTGGAGGTCTTACCGGATTTGATCTTTGATCTTCCGCTTCGAAGGAAACATGCACAAACGTTCTATATTTAAATAGCCCGGCCTTCTTTGTGAGTGGCGTAGAATCTACCACCGTGATGTTGTATGTTTGGCCTTTATTGAGGTATGTCGCTGGACTTTCATTGACATGCCAGAGCATTGCAGTTGGGGCTTGCAGTGTCACATGGTGACGAAATCTATGAATACAATTAGTAATTAGTAGTATAACACGTCTAGCGCTTAGGCTTACTTTTCTCCCTCACCATACTGACAGTTTCCGTTGACATGTTCCTTAGATGTGGCCAAGTCAGAGTTTGAGTCTGGTTGTTCACTGAGACTATCGGGCAAAATATCCCGATAGTATCTATCCACTGTGGCGTATCCAGAATTGTGGTGCATGCGGGTCCTCGATATATTATCTGTATGTCCAAAAGACTTTTTGCCATATAGCCAACGTTGAGACTGAGCCAGCGGGGTGAAGCAACCGGGCCCATTCCAAGATATTTGTGAACTATGCTGGATTGATCTATTAAATTGGGGGGGGACTCGTTGCGTTGTACCGAATCATCGGAGAGTAGAGGTCTCCTGCCTCGTTGTGAAAACACGCTCCCAACCCTAGTAGTTTGCGATCCCGGATGGTCTCGTGCTTTTTAGCACTTATCATCGGAGAAAGCGAATCGGCCTCGTGTTTCCCTTTAACATCAGTGGGCTCATTTTTATTGACATAGCTTGCTGAAAATATTGGATCGCCCACGTCAATGTGGGGGTCAATTGTTCACGAGGCTTCGTATATAGTAACACATCATACTGTCCGAGAGAGCGGCTTCAGTAAGCGTTAAGCGTTGGTTCACGCCGACGGAATCTTGAGCGGTTAGCATATTTACTGATTGCGTCCCATATTTTGCCAAAATATCAGCCGCAAATACCAATGGACGTGTTTGTCATATCTCTTACTACGTGGAAAGTAAGATTTGTCATTTACTAAAAGCATTATTTGGTGATGGGTGATAGGCTCTGCGCGAAGTACATCCCCAACCGCCGCCATATTATAGCTAGGACGCCGATCGAGCCCTTGCTCAGAAGGTTTCTTTTATCATCCCAACATTTGGGACTGGTTGGGATTGCTGCCTCGCAGAACGCATTTGTTTTGGGAGTTTTAGCAGCTGCCCACTGCCACACATGGCAATGAAGTCCGCGTTGTGGCCACATTGTCAGAAATATCGTGTCATGGTAATTTCAGTGATTACGCCACGGGAGTGATATCCAGAAGAGACTTAAGCGGGAACCACGGCGTGTAGGATGGGGTGAATAGGCTGTTGTAATTCATCCTAGTGGACCATTCAGTGCCACATTGAGATTTACATCACGGGAAACAAAACAGAACGCAAGGAATGCCAGCGGCTGGCGAGTTATTTCTTAACGCTTTGTTATCATCATTGTATCGGTACCTCTATCCGGCCTTGTATCGCTGTGGTCGGCCTAGCTTGAATGTAGATGGCATATCTATTCCACGAGAAACTTGGCAAAAGGGCAAACGGAGTGGAGCTTTGCATGGCCTTCTTGACAGGTATCACAGTCTTTCCAGGGCTGCAATTATCTTTCATCAGAGACCTGTGCAAGATGTGTTCTTCTTCAACCACATTAATGTACTGTACACACTAAGCATGGGCGTGAAAAATTATCTGACCTAGCCTCTGGTCCTGGGCCGAACGTAAAGACAATTTGACAAGATCTGCTTTACCTAAATGATCTTCAACAGCAATTTCAATTGCAACGAATTGTCTAAGAGCGAGGCAAGCCTCTTAAAATCCTAGTGAGTCACTCTCAGTGATATACGAAAGCAGATCAAAATAGGTATCAGCTGCTGCATTATATCCTGCTTGCTTATGGACAGGCAGAAATATACAGTCAGGCATCCTGTGATCCATGACCGCTGCTGGAAATGAGACCATCCGGGGATTAATGTTTATATATCTGGAGAATGGGGTTGGCACTTGACTGACTCCGTGGCTTCCTCAAGGGAAGACCCAACCGTTATTTCTATGGACGTGTACGTTAAAATTGGTACTTGGCTGTAGTTATGAAACAAATGTCTGGTTGGTTTCACATATCACTTAGTCTTAAAGTGTGGAGAGACAGATTCCAGCAGATAATTGCTCATTCTCTATCTCCCTGAGTCCGCATATCCGAATGACATTATTTCTGTACTCTTTTCCCGCTGCTTCAGGATCCTCACTGGATGCATTGTTGAAGTTTTATGGGGGGTTCAACACAGCACCAGTAGTCCCAACTACGGTACTATATAGGGCCTTTGACCGGCCAACATTGAGTTCGCATGTATCCGTTCCATCTTGGACTCTGAAGCCGATTTATTAAAATGTTCAAGGGAATACAAGAAGACGGTGCTGGAGTGAACGTAGGCTCCCGAAATTGGCCGACGCACCAGCGCAGGGGTTAAAGAGCTCTAATCAAGCTGACCAGAATATTGGGTTGGCAATACATAAGAAAGCAAGAAATGTTGTAGCAACGGCCACAGAGATCTGAGAGTGATTCACCTCATTTGTGAATCAGCCTTGAAGCATTGACGCAACACAGGTCAAAACAAACATGTATATGGAGCGGAATGAAACGTTTCCCCATTCCTCCGAATCCTTGTAGAAGGATCCCAAAAAATAATAAACCGGACAAAAGTGGATTCTTATCAGCAAACCTTCAACTGTCTATGCTTCTTTGTGGCTCCATTGTCTCCTTTCCTCGTACCCCTCCGGGCAGAGTTGGACAGTACCATCGTCGGTATTGACCCACTAGTTGGGAAGGATTCCGCTGGTCCAATTTAACTCATATTTACCACACTACGTCTCCAAAACACCTACCGCCACCCTGGCGTAAGCTTCGTCGAATGCCATCACACTGTTCGCCTGACATTGACATGATGCAAACCACTTTTCGGTTCGCTCGCCCTCCACCAAAGGTTTCATTCCCACGGACTGCCAAACTTCTATTGCAAATACAACGATACAGTCGCACTCGCTTTTTACCCACTCTGGAGCTATGGAAAGCCCCAGCTTCATTGAAAATAAATTGGGCGAGAAACGGGATCCCCCATCTGGAATGGACTGGAAACTTGTACGTCCACGCCCGCGATGAGTACCTTGACGAATCCAAAATGTCCGCCGCAGTACCTAGATATGAGGAGCGAGGGAGCGCCGTGGCTGAGTGGGATCAATACCCGAACTTGAAAGACCCTCAGTCCGATTCATGTTTCTTGATAATATTGAACCATCCATTCGGTCAAGTACCGTTGGCAACCATCGAGTGCAGGTCGGCAGGATTGAGAAATTGGCGCTTCCAGTTAAGAGATGTCGAGGGATGCCAGTTCAAATGGGAAAGACGACAATCACCTGCACAACACAAGGGAGACACGGGTACATTTGTGTTGCAATACACGAGTCCCGAGTCCAAGGCCGGTCTCGAGATCGCAACAATATCAAATGGCTCCTTGTGCTTCCCTGCCGGTATCGAGGCCATCATGGACAGCGTTCAAAGAAACCGAAAGAATGATAGCATTGAACAGATCACCGACGAAGCATGGATGTACACGCACATCTGCTTGATGACTGCCTGGACTATTCAGCAAGAGGGATGGGGTGCGATGTTGTGAACAGGTGTGAGCGATTAGTCTTGAAGCTCGCACCCATGTGTGGCCACATAGGATACCATGGATAAATATGCACTTGGATCGCTACGACTTACAGTGTGAACTTGTGGGCCGAGCCAGTGTAATTATTGCATGTAGTCTACACGTCCTGCAGGACTCATTTTAGGTCTCGACGCTCAAGCATTGCTTACAGAGTCTAGAAATGTCTCATCTCACAATATGAAATTTGGATAAGCAGCCGGGTTCACTGCATCTATCCACTTCATGAAATCTCAAAAACTAGTAAGTGCTTCGAAGCCGTAGCGGTTCCAAAGTAGGATTGATGTGAGCTCTGTGAAAGGCTCGGCCGGAAGCTCCTCCCTACTGCATATTTGAATTTCATTGTGTTGAATTTGGCACGTCCTTCTTGTTCGTGACATTCGGTATGTTTCTTTGAGCTTCTCCATGGGGCCATTCAATTCCAAGGAACAGGCCACCATTTGATGCTGGGTATGCACGGCTCTCTGGTAGATTGAGACACAGCTTCGGCTATGAGGTCAGGGCCTGAAGATTGAAGGAGAAGGTTCGGTGGCTTCTATTATTCACTTTTGTTCATTGTAGAGGAATTATCGTTTTCCCATTCTGAGGGAAATAGGAGGCTGCATATAGAGAACTAGCAATTTGAGCAAGTGCGGGTGCTCCACGGGAGCTACAGGACGAATAGAGAGGAAAGCCTGTTATGTTGTCCAGAATCGCTAAACAGTCAACATTAGAACATATGTAAGGTCTCGAAGTGTTTCCATAGCGCCCAGGTTGTATCACTTTACAAGGACCTATGTCATGGCCCTCCAGTTGCGCTAAAGACATGTATTAGCAGCAAACCCGCCATTATGCCTTACCTAAATGCGAAGCTGTTCTATGAAACTATCAGAAGCTTGCTGCCACTCTTGTTGCTGGCTCTCCGTCCTGGTGAGCCGGAGATCAAAGTGAAATAGGCCGAAGTTCAGAGCTAATCCTTGGGTGACCTTGCTGCTAAGAACACAAGACTAGCCATCTTAGACTAAAGAATATCGTAACTAGTGTCCATCAAGCCGGTCGCAAGGAAGAACCATGGTTCCAGTAGCACACAAAGTCGTTTCCATATCTCTGCCCGTGCAGTGGGTTGAAGCATACACCCAGGCGGAAAATGATAGCTAGAATCATGATGCCAACAAACGAGCTGAACAAATCTAGAGTAATTGTAGGGCCACTTGTGTTTAAGCTGCCGTTTGTCCCTACCTATGCAAGTCCGCATTCCCGGCTACTGACCAAGCAAGTGTGGTCAACATTGCTCTAGTAACCCCAAAGCATGCCCCTCAATTGGAATAGCAAATGCCCAGTTATGATCCTGGAAATAAATCACGGCTCCTTGCAACCCAACGTCAACCTGCGTTATCTGCCTCAGCCTATCGCAGTCAGGCATTGGCTAAATATGATCTCTATAGCCTCACAAATATGCTCACACATGGCCTTCGCAGGAGCTTGTAGAAACTTGTAGAACGAAACAACTGGCAGGTACGTGGGAGAAGAGCTTCTGGGGCCGTCCATATACTGAAATCACGAGCGACTGTATGGTTCTCTGTATTTGTAAGAGAACATTTCTTCTACTGGAAGGTTGCTTCACTTGCGTGCTATAGGCTGGCAAATTTGACCTGAGTGGAGGTATTGCAAGTTCTCATTCCACGAGACTCTAGAGAATGACAAGGGGTCTTTTGACCCACTGAAAGCCAAGAAGCAGTACGAGTTAGACTCCCACTCGATGCCACCAGATCTGAATACTTCCATCGTAGGTCGAAAGTGGCCTACTGGAAGGACCCTGTTTGATTTATATGAGGGTGTCACAGTCGCCGAAGACCACATGGGGCTTAGATTGCTGAAGCACCACGAATGGATTCGTGCTGGGTTAGCACTGGCCATGCTGCTCACGCTGCGGTCCACACGGCGAAGAGATTGCCACTTAGGAAAGGCTTGCCCTTTTACTGACGGGATATGAGTCGATGGGAACCCAGGAAGCCGTCATATATAAACAAAAGAAGAATTGTTCTTTTATACCGCTATAGTAGAGCGCTAGTAGAGCGGGTCTCCGTATATATCAATCGTGAACCCACATTCTCTGACAAGGGCATCGGTGGCCAGGGAGATAGCGCGAAGCGAGAATCCAGGATACATTCAAATCATGCAATAGTATACACGCAGCATATTGATTCAACGTTGGTCACGACGCCTTTATGACCAATCCCACCGCACGGTTTCTGAATACCTACGCTCCTCAAAAAGTGACACCAAGAAGCACCCCCACCGGGCTTCAAAAGTGAGCGACGGCAACCTTGTGGTGTCGGAAGGGGTGCAAGAGCCTCTGGAGATAGGTAGTCACTCCCTGACGAGGATAGATGCGAAAAGGCTTTGGCTGGAGCTCTGGGCCAAATTTGATCAGCCGATGTAAATATTCTGTCAGATTGACAGTTTCCTCCCATGTCTTTATAATTGATGCGATGTTACTTTCCTCCATTCTCTGTGCCAGACGGAATCTCACAACCTCCAGTGCAAACATAGAGACGACATATTCCTGATGCCGAGATCGCTTGAGAAGATATTTGTGGCGAGTGTTCCGTTTCAAATATATCGCGATGTCGGTTGAAAGAGTTGTGCATCTCAGAAGGAGTCTATCCTGCGCCTGTTGCTTCGCTCCTTGGGTGGCAAGATATTGCCGGTGTAATTCGGATACTATGTCACTCGTTTCTTGCTGCACAAGTTTTACAGCCAACAAGGGCGATGTTATCTTCCCTCTGGTATTATCTCGTAGCTTGTTTGAGTAAAAGCTCTGGAAAAAGTCCGCGTGACTGTCTGGATCCATCAACAGCGGCTTAGGTTTTATCGTGACAGCTTTGGATCTGGGGAAACTTAGAGGGTAAGGGTAAAAGATTGTGTGGCTTCTACGCGGCATGGCTGAATATTTAGGTCACTTGGTCGAGGGAATAGGCATTTCCAGATTTGTTCCATTTTGGAAGCAGACCAAAATAGACCTCTCCAACTATGGACTTTTGACAGTGGCTGAACTGGCTTGCTTATTGCTGCTTCCGGTGGGGAATTAAGAGCGATCTTTGACACCTACACATCAATATACCAAGAAAAAAGGCCGATCAGCAATCTGCCCAAGTGCTTCTGTGTACTGCCCTCAATTTCATCACCCGCCACGGATGCCGCAGAGAACCGGAATTGGGTCTAGAACACATCTGTAAGAGTCCCATTGGCTTATTGATGGCTACATATTTAGATGTTAAAATAGCGAGATCGCGAGGACTAGGGCGCTTGATTGAAAAATGATATTCACTCATCCGACAACGGAGCAAAAAACCAGGGATGTGAAGGGACTCAGACCGTCAATGACAACGGCTTTTTGCAAGCAGCAAGGGTAGGTGATTCATATCTAAGATAGGAGCACTTCAGTAACGGCGCAGCCCTTATGCCATTGAATGTACAACAGATCAACGCGAACAAAGGGCGTACGACATTGTATGGGCGCAAGGAATCGAGGAAATATGAGTTGTGCCATTCAATTGGCTGCTCGAAGATGAATATGGTGAAACCGAAGCTCAAACGAAAGTGACAAGCTCTTCTCAAACGAAAGTGAAGAGCTTGTCAGAAGAATCCCCCAGAGCACGTTCTGCATGGCCGCGGAACAAGACACATTGAAAATTATTCAGAGCTATTTACGGTTCGATACAAATCCCAATCGTAGTGATGCAGACTTTGGTGCAGCTCCTCACAGCGCCGCCGCCTCAGGCGAGCTTTTTACAAGATTTCCTCTCGTAGACTGTAGCCAAAGCTAGTTTAGCCTGTGACAGTCATGAAACTCCTATGCTCTGTTCGTGTTCAAAGGGCTGACAATATGAATTCAGAAGGGCCTTGACGTAAATATTCACTCTTCTACTTGCAGTTGAATGTGTATATGAAAGTATCGGGGGTCTGCTATTGCAAGCAGACGCATATGTGAACGCTATACGGGTGACGGATGGCATGGCATCTGGTCACAGTTCCGCGTGGTATTTCCCACATTCAGACAGAACCAGCCATGAGCATTCCAAGCAGTGAAGGAGATTGTCTGACTTCAGTTCTATCTTGTGAGCGCGGCCGCAGATACAGTAGAGAGACTCTAACTTATCTGAAGTGAGACCTTTACTGTATTACGCCGTAGGCTACCTGGTACAAGACTAGATGGCCATCATACAGAGGCCGGCGGTTCTATCTCGATTACGTTGACTATGCTTTGACTGGCATGCGTGAAAGTGGAGAAGTGTTGTCTATCACCAAACTCGGGACCAAGTTGACAAGGACCCACATTGCCAAGATGAAATACCTTTTGTGTCCTCAATGAGAGTGAGTGTTCAACAAACCACTCTATGCCAAAGTATTATCTCATCGACGTCTGGAAGTGAATCGATTAAACGCCAAATTCCGGTAAATGTGTGAATTGCTCGAAATACCACTTCGTTGCCAAAAGGTGGCGGGGTAGATGGTGAATCCCCTGTGCTTATTCAGAAAGGTACCGGAGTTGGCTTCTCAGCCTATCACATGCATCGTCATAAAGATTTATACGGAGAGGATGCGAATGAATTCCGCCCAGAAAGACGGGAAGGTCCCGAACTGAAGAACATTGGGTTTGCTTTCATGCCTTTTCATGGTGGTCCAAGAATATGCCTTGGAAGTAAGATCTAAAATTCTCGCGGAACTCTTCAGACCCATTTAATTCCTGTTTACAGAAGACTTTGCACAGTCAGGGACATCATATGGATCGCGTACAAGCTCATGTATATTCAGAGCATTACAATACGATAATGAGGGAGGTCTGAAGTAACCATTTGTTAATCCTTACTTTCAGGCCGAAATTAATGCCCTAGAACGATTGCTTCCAAAATCTAGATTGTGGCAACCCTCGTACAGTAGCCGATCCCGGACAGAGTGCACATTGTTCTATTCGCCTTTGCGAGGCCTTTGCCAATCACGATTGAAATATTGACGACGACGGTGGGATAATCTGCAGAGCTTCTGACGGTCGGCAATGGCAGCCAAGAGCACCATGCATAATATGAACAGTTTTGCGATTGAATTCGGGGGGATGTAGTGTGGGATTCCACTATGCTTATCGTTCCTTTCCTCTGACTTGACCTTGGCTAATGGCCAACTTTAAGGGTTAAGCTCTATAGCGTGAATGCAATATATATAGATTCTGCGTCCATCTATAGCATCTTTTGCCATCATCATATTCGATGCCGGAACATTTCTATGCCATCAGCCATGCCTATACGGGTTGTACTTGTTGAAAGCGGAACTCGCCGCATTCTGGACCTTGCATACAAAGGCACGCAAGGGGAAGGCGATATGCCCATATACGAGACCCATTTGTACGATTGAAATGACTGTTTTGGAGAGCACACCCAAAGCATCTCTTGGCCGGGCACCAAGTCCTTTGTGCACGTCGCTTTTGCATGTTAGGAAAAGACCTATCGTGAGAGCACTGCGCAAATGCCATTCCTCCGCATGGACTTCTGAATGTAATCTACACGTCCAGCAAACTCCACCGCTTTTCTCGCGGAGATAGGACTGCTGGCTAACACTGCTCGCACAACGTTTGGGCTATCGAGGGATTCGGTTCCAGCGGTCATCTCATAGTCTGGCCACGTTATTTTCGCAGTGGAGTTCTATCCTTTCGGTAGAACTTTGGTTGATGCTCTTTGAAATCTGGTGATTCAGTTCATGCGCCTCTGAGGCTCTGTCCCCTGACTTTGAGCACCCAGACGAGACGGTGGGCTTTCATCACGAAGTCATTTTAAGAAAGTTATCTGTCTCCCGTACTGCCTTCTATCTGGATCCGCGACCCTGAACACCGAGTTAGCTCCATGCCCATCATCATGGTCGCTCAGTGTCTCTAGAACCACCATCTGCTATACATCTTCTCAAATCTAGTCCCCTGGTTGAGCATCAGCGAAGGAGCTACAATCTACGTGGACAAGGTATGAGCCGATGCACCGGCAGATCAGCTACGTTCAAGTCGCCCTTTCAGCCACATAATCCATCAGCTAGACGGAGGATTTGAGCTGTATTCCGTAGATAAAACTTCAAATCACTAGCTCCTTGACGATGTCATTCTTGCGACCCGTGGTTCAGGGGCACTGAGGATTCTCTAGAAGTTCTAGTGTCGATAT
This sequence comes from Penicillium sp. VS I D KN, assembly GCA_019775415.1. Lineage (NCBI taxonomy): Eukaryota > Fungi > Ascomycota > Eurotiomycetes > Eurotiales > Aspergillaceae > Penicillium > Penicillium sp. VS I D KN. The sequence goes on along the minus strand of JACWFT010000031.1, from coordinate 98,095 downwards.
GGCGAATTGTCTGTTGAAGCCCACAGTTGCGGTGCTCCCTTCTCCTCTTAGAGTATCAGTTGCTCAAGGCCGACGATTATGCTTCCTGCAGCTGAACCGACAGCGCGAAATTGAACATGCTGTTGAGGCGCCCCGGTCACGTTTGCCCAAGCTCCTAGCGGAGGCGAGGGGCTAGGGGGTTTGAAGAAGGCAGGAGGGCTCTAATCATCGATGGTAGCCGAAACTGCATATGCATGCATAGTTTCTTGCCCACTGGACACCAAAACATGATTTTGTGTCTATATACACGATGGCTCTTTGATGGCAATCATTCATCTGATGTCATGCTGTCAATGGTGCTAGACTTGCAGTCTAGTATGTGGCCAGGCAGGCAGCATTGCTTACCTATAGGATCTATATATACACTTCTTGTGTTCTTCCAATCAGGCCCTATGTTTCATTGGCTTTACGATATTAAAGCTTGGAATAGATTAGCCCTATTCAAATTTCGCTGCAAGTGAGGGAATTTTGATAATGAAAATATGTAGCATGGTTGAGCTAATCAATTGATGCTCTCTTTTTGTACGGGAAATGTCTTAGAAATCACAAGTGACTTCTCACCAGAGAATGAATGTTTGGACGTTATATGAGATTGAGATCCCTCATTCGCCGGCCGACAGAACTGTCCAGGTGGAGGTGAATACATGCGCGAGGCGCAAACTTCGTGGAGAATGGGCGGTCATATACCCATCCCCGCTTATTCTGTAAAGAAGCAAGCCAAATCCAACATATGCAGCGTTCTGGATCTTAACGGATTTGCAAAATAGCGTCTGATTGGCACGTTCAAGAGAGGAAAGGCTGTAGAGTGGTAACATATCTAAACGAGTTTCTTGAAAGTTATAGCAAACGGCCTGCTATAGAATACACATGAAGGGCTTACTGTATGCATGTCAATCAGATTTCCAGTAATACGGTATCTATATCATCCCACCTCCATCTAAGCAGAGGTGCTGATCTCTCGTATGACCTTCGCTATCGTTATGTGCCGTTGGATCTAAACCCATAGTTGAGGACAAGGTCGATGATTGCGCAGTTTTTTGTGTACGACGATACATTGCCAAGAGGATAATTTGGGTTCATTTTGAAGGCAAGCACACGAGGAGTGGTCGATGAGAATTGATGTGGTTTGAAGATACCGCAATTGAGAATCTATTCCTGTCGACATTAGTAAGGTGTGGCTTATTTATAGGTCATTGTTAGATCTATGAACCATACCCTAACTGCCATAGAGGTGGGCAACCCTGGATTCCACGAGTTTCATTATATATGCCAAATGTTAAACTTTCAAAGGTTGTCTCATCAAACTCCCGTGGACGCGGAAATATGTCATTCTGGTAGTAACCAGTAATTCTAAGATCGATTTTATCCCACACGAAGCAAGCCTGGTTGCAATTTGAAATCTTAAAGACCGTCGAAACAACTTCTGCACGTATTAGACTCTTTGCCATAACCATTACCGTGACACTCTTAGTGTGTGGGTAAAGGCACTGCCGACGAATACAGCAAAACGAAACCAGGACGTAATCAACCCAGTTCAATGGAAGTACTGAAATCGCCGATTTCAAAGGCAATGTTGAATGAACAAGCCAAGTGCCCAGTGACAAATCCAAATTCATCCCAGCTAAACCGAAATCCCCGGCTTTATCGCCTCGCAATTCTTCAAGCATACAGTGAGCACATTTGAGGTACCTCATCAGTAAGCGTCGGTTGGTCATTTAAAATCTACCGGCGGGGTGAGATTTTAGAGCATATTACATCACGTAGACCAAGTTACTCGGGGATTGGCTTTGAAAAGACTCGCCACTGATAGTTGACCGGTCATCGCGGTCGTCATCAGCTTCGGTTTGCTCAACAGGCGCAACCCACTGAGCAACTTGGAGGTCAAGTGTGTGCGTGCGGTGGTTAAAGCGGCATTGCCAGCTTTTGACAGCCTTGCAATTAGGTTTTTGGCAAATGTGACCCAGATAGCACTTGATGGATCGACATGCCCCAGCTCGGGAGCAAGGGTGTTGGAGGAGGATGTATTTGAGCACCTCAATGATTGTATTGGAGACATCGCTGTGGTCTTACTGGCAGCCCATATCACCGCACTCGCCGGAGAGGTGGTAGCTATTGCACACTCAGTGTTCCTTGGCTCGGCGATGATATTCGTCAAAGGCCTCGGGGGATGGATGAGGGCAATAAGTGTCGAGTCGGTCACCATCTTTATTGATGGGAATAAATTCCTCGGATTTCAGACTCTGCGTTGGCAACGTGGCGGTTAGAAATTCCTGCGAGCGACCCACGACTGTAGGAGAAGACCACAGTTGCCTAGGCGATGGTGAGTCAGAGTCTGTCAATTTAGCCAGTTGTTGATTTAACGGCACATGTTGCTTGTTGCAACCAACGCCAAATTTGCAGATTCCCTGTTGATGTATGAGTATGGTTTCGTGAGGATTGGGTATACTGTGGACGGGGTTACCTTTTGAAAATGCTTACAGACAGGCTTAGTGCCATTCGTGGTATTAGTGACCTTGGTATTCGTCATCTGGACTGGTGCAGCTTGCTTTGTGATAGTTAGGGGAATAGACATGAATACAGAGGGTAGTTCTGTGATTGGTAGCTTTAGGTCCTCGAACTCCCGTTGGAACGAGGCCGCTTTGATGAGGGTAATTCGGTCACTGCCCCTGTAGGGAGTGAGCAAGGAGGTGAAGCCAGTGTCGTGGCAACCTGCAAAATAGATGTGACGGCATTGGTTGAGATCCACAAACAAGCGGAACATTTCTGCGACAGTCATTAGCATGAGATAAACATCAGATCCATTAAGTCTAGACCTCGGGATGCATACCTCTAATTTTAAAATCGCTGCCCTCTTTCTTGTCGGCAGCATCAACAAAATCAAAAAGATCCTGGGCTCTAGTGAATGAAGAGCTAAATGGTGAAAGGGAGCGAGCTTCATGTCCAACCATTCCCGCGCGAGCAAGGGCTTTGGATAGTCCAAGGATATTGGGGTAAACACGGACCATAATTCGACACGACTCAGCTTGTATTCCCATTGTGGAACGCATCAGCTCTCTGACGGAGTCGCTCAGTTCGCGGGCTGCCTTAACACCGCCCTCACTTCCCGCTTTAAGAAAATGCTCCTTGAACTGGAGGACGGTTGGTTAGCTGATTTAGAGCAAGAATATGGAAAAATAAAATCAGAGAAGCAAGATGGCCAAGATGGCGAAACATACAATGTATCCATCACCATCGACAAGCACCGAACGAATGGGCTGCGCTCCTTGTAAATCTAGTTAGTGGCCTCTCCGGGAATGTTTAGGCACCCGCTAGCCTACTTGACCCCGGGCCTGTCTTTTGTACTTCTCTCGACCTTCCTTGACTTCCTCATAATCACTTTTCAAGGAGCTGTAGTCATCAAGGAGATTTTTGAACTGGTTCAGCAAGCCCTGCAAATTTTCATGGTTGCGTTGATTTTCCTGAGACAAGGATGCTAAGTGATTATTCAGGGAATCTACGTCGGATTCCCTCAGCATATTGAAGGCAACGGGAAAGCGTTCGCCGATCCCATGCAATACAGAAACTCAGGAAAGATCGTGAACATTCAATATGGTCCCAGAACAAGATTTGTAACGATCGGCAAAAACGGTGAGTTGTTGATACGTGGGGAAAGGAACAAATTTGTAGCTGCGTTGGCAGAAGCGGTCAAATAGTGGGGTACCATCACCTGATCTCTGCATGTATCGTGGCCGATAGATGTCAAAGTCTACATGTGATTTTCTCGTTTCGGACCGTATTTTTGAGCCGGCAGAAAGGAAAGATGCCGGAAATACGCGTACAAATTTTCCTTCTCGCAGACGAAGCGTGCGTGCGAATTTGAACATGCTGTTGAGCGCCCCGGTCAATGTGCACAGCGTTTGCCTAAACTGCTGGAGGTGGAGGCTTTAGCAGACAATCCCTTTTACGCACACTATATGGCCAGATCAGCGCATGTATCGACGGTGATGGAGTCTATAAGTCAGTCCTACAGTGCTTTCCTATAATTGCAATGCACCCACGGTTTATCAGTAAATGATCAGATATTCTCGGAGTCAGCATCCCTGATCAGCCAAAAGTATAGCCGGAAAACAATTACAATGATCACTTTCACTGCAAGAGTGGTTTTTACAGTTGTTTGGACCTCATGCTCCTTTAACCAGTCCATTGCACGTAAATGTTTGCCAATGTGTGTTTCCAATAAGACATCCAAGTTGATAGTGTTGTCTATCCAGTGGGCGATTACGGTAGAAGATTGAGCCTCTCATCTCATGTTCCAAGGCGGATGGCCTGATTTGATTCGAGTCACACTATTCCTGTGTGCGCTCTCCTCCCATGTTCAAACACCTTTATGGGAAGCATCCGGATTCTTCTTCACGTCGAAATGAAGATTAAGATCTGTGGCAGACCAAGCACACATTTTGACACCTGACGAGCGCGCTGCACAACGTTCCTCTTAAGTATATAGGGCGATGTCTCTGTTTGAGGACCCTGCTTTAACCGTCCATGCCGAGTGATGAAGGGCCAGCCAGTGAATTTGCAGAAAATGTGCCAATCAGACAAAACAAACCCACTTTGCTGTCAACGCGGCCTGTACAGCCGAGTACAATCTACAACCTATCAATACAATCTCTCGTCGTGATCATTACATCAATTTTTAGATACATCTACAATTCAAAGATGTAAATCATCAATCCTTATTAATCGTATTCTTTCTTTTGAACAAGAAGTCATCCTGTACATTGAGAGAGCTAGAATGGCGAGATGTCTATTCTCATCCTCAGCTGAGACTTTTCCGTCGACTTTAGTTCCTTTTAACCAACACGAAGGGACCGATATTGCAAAATCCTCCAACAGCGTGAAGAATTGAGACGGTAACCCGGAAGCAAGACAGTCTTCATGTTTCGTCCTTAAAATTGCAATGTCTTCATTATACAAACGCTCGTCATTGCTTACCAGCAACAGCCAGTCTAGAATTGGAGTTTTTTTGCCTCGGAGGGTCATGAAATACTCGTCCACATATAGGGAATTAAACGCAGTGCATACTAACTGCCGGCCTGTAGGCCAGGGAAGCCTCTCGCATCTTGGCAAATCAAATGGAGACTCATGGAATACTCTTTAATCAACAGCTCCTCTTTACTTCAAAGTCAAAGTACGAAGTGATTATCTCACGCATTTTGGCAGGGCCAGTGTGGTGCAGGAATGACTGTCGGTTAGAGTATGTGTGATCTCAAGAAATCATATCTGAGACGATGAAGCATCGAATTTGGATGTTGTGCAGCAACTCCATCTAGCTCCAACACAATCTAATCAAACACAGCCCTTGTTTGTAAAGACGATTCTTTGATAGGAAGCTGACTCCGGATCCTGTCTAACTCTTCCCGCCTGACTTTGGGAATAGAGACAAAGTCTTTTGGGCGACGGGTCCAAGTTGGTGGGCCAACATGGGTAATGGTTTTCTTTTATGTTATACCCTCCAAATATGAAAATCCGCTCTTACCGAGGCTTCCATCAACATATGTTGTGTTCAAAGGGGGCTACATTGACCCCGACTACGGTATGCAAGTTCTTCTCACAGTTGATAGTCGCCTTTACTGTGTCCAAATACTTCAGCCGTTCTATTTTGATACTTCTCACTCGCGGTACAATTGTACAGTAAGAATCCAGCGACATAGATTGTTAACGGTTGTTTTTACCCGACCAAAAATATAGTGTGATCCGCATACATCCAGCCACGACATACCCAAGTAATGGAATGAAGGTAGGAAAAGCGGTTCTTGGGGCAATGAAAACGACCTAGTGTACCAGTTGCGGCGGGTCAAGTCGGCGGCATCAAATCTGTTGAATCAACTGGTATAACCATCAAGCTCCACTGGCATAACTAGCAACACTATTCACAATCAACCTGCTTGAAATGTTGCCCTATCATGACCATGTTTCTCAAATCAGACAGGGAGGTCGAAATATCATACCGTATAAGGTGTCACCGCAGGCTTAAAGGCCAGATACTGTCTGGTACTGTACCGCTATTGGGGAGTTCTTCTACTGTAGTGGGCAGTTGTAATTTGAAAAGGTTGTACGTTGAGCACAAAGTACAAGGGGTGGCCAGACGTACAAGGACGGATGCGAAGAGAATAAAATGCCGTGGGTTACGCTTTCACTGAGTTGCGCTCAGGAATGGATGTGTACTTCAATGCACCGCAGCATTCTCTCAAGGCAAATGGATATACTACGAGACGTTGTCAGGCCCATGGCGACTCGGCGGCGATGATTCAATATGTTACTTAAATTGCGTTGGCACATCATGTATATGTGTTGGTCTTTATTCAGAGAAAGGGGAAGCCAGCATTAGACCTTAGTCGGCGTGCCTTATGTCCACACTGCTGCCAAGCCATAGCCTATCTCATATTACTTCTATGGCAAAGCCAGCATTAGACCTTAGTCGGCGTGCCTTATGTCCACACTGCTGCCAAGCCATAGCCTATCTCATATTACTTCTATGGCATTCAGTAACTACAGGCTACAGGTATCATGTGTCAATTGGGGTTTGTAACACCCATTATCAACGTTTGGTTCTCAGGACAAATTTATGCCAGACATAACCCATGTGGTAGTATCGCAAAGCCCCTTGAGAGTCATCAGCAGACTATTTAGGTATACTGTACACTAATCTTCGCATAGGTCGCAGAAGTAAACTAACAGATCAACGTTTGAAATGAATCACAAATCCCAAGGCTCTAACTACTGTGATTTGAAGACTACAGCAGGGCTAAAAGGTAGCTGGCATTAATATGCACTGATGTATTTTCGCCACTGGACGCCGAATCGCGATATTGTGCCTAGGTAGATTGCATTACAATGAGGAAGCCAAACATGGACCACGAGCCCCAACAAGAATACAGCCAGTGTCAGGCAAGGCAAATTGAAGATGCTCACTGTGAAAGCAGATTGTTCTTGAACCTCGAAAAAACCTTTCATAGACCTATTTGATGGGTGTTTTTCCCAGGTCCCAGTCGACCAGCCCCACCCGAGGATTTGCATCGTCCCCCCGTTCCCGCACGCTAAAAGTATAAAAGGAGGCTATGTGCGTCCTGCAAAGCTTTTCTTTTTTTCCCCCTCCCCAAGTCTTTGCATTGTGCCCCCTTGTGGACATGAATATCTGCAGCCTCCAGTGTCCCTCCTCATGAGCGCGGCATAGCGAAGCCATTCGCAGTGAGCCCCCCCAATGAGACGGGCCCCAGATGAAGCCTTTGCTATGCTGCCCTGCATGCGCGTGCGTACCTGTAGCCTCCAGTGTTCTTCCCCACAGACGTGGCGCAATCAGGGGCTTCGAAATGGCGATCCTCTCCATGGACATCGATGACTGTAGCTTTCAGTGTTCCTCCCCATGCGCGTGGCATGTTGAAGCTATTTCCAGCGGCGCCCCACAACGAGGCGGCCCCCAGATGAAGCCTTCACTATGCTGCGCTGCATATGTGTGTGTACCTGTAGCTTCCAGCATTTATCTCCATCACTGCAGCACAGCTAAAAGCTCTAAAGTGGTGTTGTTCCCATCAGATCAACATTGCGCAGCCTCATATGGTCCTTTGTGCGAGTGGGCACCTGCAAGCTCTCGCGCTGCTGCCCCGGCGGGAGCAACACCATGTTCCTTGAGGGACTGGGCGACGAAGAGAGGCCTTCAAGAAGCTCCTTCAGGGATTTTGCCGTGGGACGTGGACCTCACGGCATGAACAACTCTTCGTGTGGTACCAACGTTGAGCCTGAAACTTTCGGACCTACAATGGAGAAGTAACTTCACAATCCACCACCGTGACAGCATCTGATCCCTGTATCCTCTATCAGTGGCATCATGCAGGACAAGCTTTCCGCATTGTTCTGGAGGGGCTTTAGGTAATACCGCGAAACGATAATGGCCGCGTCCGCTGGTCAGCATCTTTCCGTTTGCAGCCTAACTGCTAAAGCATGGTGCAGATAATTAAAAAAAATGCTGGAGCCTTTCCGAGGGAAGGAAATCTTCAATGAGTCAATCAGAAGAGCCTTGCGTCTGGTTTCATCCAAGGGAATAATCTTTTCACCGGAGAGGTGATAACCAGTTCCGCTTGGGCTGATGTCAGTCTTGGAAACTATCAGCTTCAAAATGACATTGCTGAACAATGCTGGAGCCCTGGAACGGTCACCTGTTTCGAAAAAGCGTGGTTATCAGTATAGACTATGTGTGTTCCAGTGACGAGAAGATTCTGACTATGAAATTATCTGAGCGCATGCACCAGATCAAACTTGGGGAGAGCAGGATGAGTGAACGGTTTGACCTTCCACAGCGAAGCATCCCGTCGAGACGCAAGCCCCATTCATGAGCTACCTAGGGCTGGCCATACACGGCAACATTGGAGCGCCACATCAAGCTCAATACCGCCCTCGGAGGACTAGGACGCCTTCGCACAGGACGAATGCGACAGCACCAAGGGTCACGCCATTCGGTGACAACGGATCAACAGCATCCCGGGCTCTCCGGCGACACCAGGTGCAGACCGGGCAGCGAAATTTTCATTTGCTTTCTCTCTGCAGCCGATGTCTTTGCCATCGTCATTGGGCTTCAGCTGCCAAGACTCCACAGTCCTGCATCAATTCTTGCCAGTCGATTTATTGAATGCAAAGTCTCTTGAAAAGCTCCAATTGCTTCAATTGCTACGTTAAGCTCCTCGCTTAAGCTGGGGCCACCGCTCATCTTCACTGTTCCTGACGCAGTTAAGAACATCCCAGGAAGTTGCTGGGAACGCAAATTGTTGGTGATGGGTTCTGCCTGCCCAGAACGGCCTTTCCTGGTGCGCTTGGACACATTGCAATATTACTTATCAAGTGAAAACCGTATACATCGGACATGCACGTACGTGCAGCTCTATATGGGTTGTGTGTATTTTCGCTGAACATAAACGAAATTTGGATCCTAATAATATATATATATATTATATATCGATACTCCATCTTTTTGAACTTTATATAGCGGGGATTCGCAGAGTCGCCACTCATATGTAGATTGACCCTACTGCCAGTCTGACATCACCGGCTGCTGCAGGTCCTCAAGGCCTGGTGTAAGACGACCGGTTGGTAAACCTTTTGACGCAATTACCACTTTCATGCACGCCGACGCTTATTCTTGGTTGAGCATGTATAGACCTTCACAGACCAGCTGTGTATGTGCTATACACGCGCTGTAGTTCTGGCATTCGTTCTGTAGCCACATTTGCTTGATAACCTAGAACAAAGCTAGCCTGGCGCGACTGCTGAGGTCTTTCGTAATGTGTCGATGATCAACGGTAAACTTGTCTCCGCTGACTGCGGTTGTATATGACACCGGTGCAATGTACACAAAGAGCAATAGTTGGCCGTTCTAATCTTGAATACTATCAAGTGAAGATGTTCGCATCATACATGTTGCTTGAAGGCGGTCGAAGGCTCGCGATTTCCGTAGATGACGCCCTCTACCGTTGGCCAATATGAATGGTTGTCACGCGCTGTAGTTCAAACATGTTTCAAATGCGGCATTTTGCAATTCTGGAACAAGAGGCAGGCCGAGGCTGCTAGCTTTGGTAATCATGATGAATGGCTGCCGTACTCGCACACGGCCTTGGGAGTATGGCCCGCAACTATCATGATGGATGTGTAGGCTCGACGTTGGGACACACGAATAGTTGTTCGTTCCGTGAGGTCCATGCAAGGGGCTCCAGGAGAGGCTCTCCTTGTCGTTCGCTCCCACGGGAAAATGAACACCGTCCGGTATTGCTCCCGCTGGGGCAGCCGTACGAGATCTTCCACAAATCCACTCGCACGACAGACCACATGGCAGCCAGCAGCATTGATCCTATTGGATTCAATACCACTGAAGCTTCTGGTTTAAAGAACCACACCTGTGGAGAAGAACACTGAAGGCTAGAGGTACGCACGCGCATGCAGGGCAGCATAACAAAGGCTTCATCTGGGGCCCGTCTCATTGGG
>JACWFT010000031.1:55510-88007 GCA_019775415.1 Penicillium sp. VS I D KN | reverse complement strand
GCTCATGAGGAGGGACACTGGAGGCTGCAGATGATCTTATTCACTTAGAGGGTCAATATCACTGAAGCTTCTGGCTGTAGAGAACCACACCTATAGAGAAGAACACTGAGAGCTACAGGTACGCACGCGCATGCAGGGCAGTATAGCGAAGGCTTCATCTGGGGTCCACCGCATTGGAGGGCCACACTGCGAATGGCTTCACTATGCCGCGCTCATGGGGAGGGACACTGAAGGCTACAGGTATTCTCGTTCACAGGGGGGACCAGCGCAGAGACTTGGGAAAAAGGAAAAGAAAAAAAAGCTTTCCAGGACGCGCATGGCCTCCTTTTATACCTTTAGCGTGCGGGAACCGGGGGGGGGGGGGGGGGGGGGGGNNGGAGCCTTGATCGACTGGGATCTGGTCTGACAACAGCGCCCATGAAGTAGATTTATAGAAGCTCTTTTCGAGTTGCTATTTGCTGCCCGCAGTCAGCATTGTCAGTTTACCTTGTCTGGCACTCATGTTCATGGCTGGCTTCCTCATTGTAGTGAATTCCATGCAGATAACGAACAGGGCTCGGCATCCAGTGGCAAGAGATCTACCGGTGCCTATACAGTTCCCAGCTAGTTCCCATGCTTAGAGTCTTTTCGCCTTCTTCAAATCACAATAAATCGAGCCTTGTGCATTGTGCTTAGGGAGAGCACTGGTTTCTTTCCATCCGACGCCAAACCCTCTTAGAGCGGCCGATACCAAATTACCGCCTGCACAGATCTTGAGAATAGCGGAAAGAGTACTTGCTGTGTTACATCATTTCAAAAGGGCAAGACCAATCACAAGTATCATCTATACATGAAGCCAGCGTAAATAGTATCAACACATCGTGGCGTATTGGCGTGTTCCTGAGAGCTCACAAAGTCTCTTAAACTTATAGATTTATATACAACAATCTATTTGTCTGGCGTAGCATGTAGACTCATTTTATAAGTTATCAGTATGACGTAGTAATGCCAATGAATGAAAACGTCATTTTAGCAAACATTGGCAATTTAGATCAGTGTATCATTCTTGAATAAGTGTAACATGATACGTCACTGGGCATATAGCATGGTTTAATTCGTCAGTAATCTAATATCCTTGTCTCCCCTATGAGTCCTGCCTCGATCCTCTTTTCGGGAATGGGCCCTCATGTCGCCACGCACGTTTATTCAATCACGCCGCAGTATACACGAGATGATCCTGCAAGAGAGGAATGTCCGCGAGAACAGGCTTTGGGAGAGAGAAAGGGTTCTCAATAAAGCCTCTGGGCTTCTGGTCAACGATATGCAGATGCGAGTAGCATGAATGAAAAAGTTTGTTCAAGCCAGGCACAGGGACGAGAAGACTAGTGGTGATTTAGAGAGATATACGCGATAACGAGAGCCGCGCTGTATATGAAACGAATGTCCAGGCGGCTGACGTGGAAGGGAAGCTATTATAATCCATCACCGAGCGGGCCACACCAGCGACCGCGTAACTCCCTAGCCGGTGCGAGAAATCATGGAATCCATATCTTGATATCTTGAGGCGACAGTTCTTACCTATACCAAATCTTCCGACCTATCTCTCTAAGAAGACAAGGACCCAATCTGCAAATTTATTATTATTGGACGCGAGACATCATTTTCCAGGAATAGCGTGCAATTCTTGCAACTTTTTGTGTTCACGGATCAGCCACTGGAGCTCCAAATATATATCTTTCATCCAATCATCTATAGAAACCGATTGGATCCCACATATAAACTACAGGTAGCCCTCATAAAGAAGACGTGACTTCGAGGAAGTTCGTCGAGAGCTTCAGTTATTGAGATATCAAGTTGTGCCTTTTTACGTTATCATGTGGTATGGGGTGTCACTTATGTGGCCTATTTGGTGGTCAGCAAGCGATCTTAATAGAGCAATAGATCCCGAAACATATTCTCCATGGCTCCATATCATGAACGTTTTCCAGCAACCATCCATCAAAGGTATGGCCGTATAGCTGGTTCGGAACACTACTGGATATTCCTAGCCCATGAGAGGAACGTGTGCAGACCGATATTGACAAATTTCCGGAGCCAGAGACTGAAGCCGGCGGATACATGCAGATCGCGGTCAGCAGTTCGGCGCGTAACGAGTTGGTGGGGTTTGGTAGACGATCGAAACAGCCACCTTGCTGCCAAAAACCAAAACCGAAAGCCTTCTCTCACACTAGGCGTCAGATTAGAGCCGAGCCTGTGATCGGCGGAACTGGCAGCAATGGTATGCGCGTTGAACATGCTATCTGGACTGAAAGGCTAGGGAATCACGGTGCGCACGAGTGACAAAACGGCAACACTCAGCCTGAGAAGGCCTCGGCCATAATCGGGCCAGGGAGACGTCGACCAGATATACAGGTGAATCAGAAGGCTACGGAAGCGGAAACCGGATCAGCATCCGCTGAGTCCCTACCAGTGAAGCGAACAAAGTGTTGAGCGGAGCTAAAAAGCCGGCCAGGAATGCGACCCAAGAAGACGCTCTCCTCCAAGCACGAATTCCTAGGGTGAAGTCAACAACTCTGAATATCGCATAGCCACATGCAGCCACTGGCAAAGGTTTGCCAGAAAACGTCGGACAACACGCCAAACGAGTGGGTGCAGCACTTCCAGGACAACGCAATCACAGCTGTATGATTGCTTGTCTTGAACGGAAGTAAGCGTGCTGGCTCATTCCCGGGACTGACATGGCAAGACTCAAGTGGACTCTGAACTTAGAAGCGGTATGGGTCTCAATACGGTTCGCCATCACGACGGGCCGACTCGAGGCCACTTAACCATGTCGACGAACACAGATTATCTTTATTTTTGGATCTGGACCACTAACCACTCGTGCTACATATGGTAGACGCGCTTCACCTGCCCAAAATCGGATGTTGAACACTTGGAGAAGCGCTTCCAAGCCAGTCTACAAACAAAACACTAACTAACGAGGATCCGCAGCGCCATTGGGTACTGGGAATGACACATACGGCGAGGTTTTAGGTATGGGCTGTAAGGGGGACACAGAATTGTGTCGACTATAAGATGTATAGTAGATCAGCGACAGTTGCCCTTTCGGCTTAGCTGCCCTGCGTTAATGAACTGGGTGTGTGTACGGGTCATGCTATTCGAATTTTCTTTCGAATCATTCGACGCATCATATTAGTCACTTTGCCGTCTTCTATAAAAGCTTCACTACGGGTGGTGAGGACTGAACGCAGCTGCGAAGCGATGCACGGTAGGTATGAAAAGAAAAGGCCATGACATATATTTCCCGGGCACTTGTGAGGATACTAAAGCACTGTTCCACCTCTCTCCTTTAGGCGGACGGGTATACCGACAATGCCCCTTGAAATGACAATTTGTATAAAACAAAAGGGTCGCTTAATTTACGCTCGTTGATTAGCATGAGAAGTTCCCTTGAAATCGTGGCTCAACCTCGTAATTCACCACTGTACTAGACAAGCTGGAAGCCTCTGACTAATTGATTACGTACAGAATATAAAGGTTGCGATTCAGAAATCCTATCCCGAAGCCAATCTCGACAAAGTGGACACTATTAAATATAGGGGCCTGCCGCTTACGAAGATTGATTTGACCTGCGATATCCTGGGTTCTCTGCTAACCTGGCTTCCTTTTTCGCATTCAACGCATTAGTCGATTCCCAAGGGTCTAAGTCTCAGGCCATATTAGGTACCTATCAATGTTGCCAGCTATGTGAGCTTTCGTCGTTCGTAACTAAGCATAATGACCGAGTGACCAGCCATGGAAATGCAGTTAAGGATGCGAGAACATTACGGCAGACTTCGTCTAAAATAGGTTGTCTAAATGGACCATCTATAGTCCCAATGAACTGCCAAATATAGTCCCGTCGGCCAAGGCCAGTCTGATATAAATTGGTCAAAGATTGCAGCCACATGCCGACCTTGTAAATTTCAGAATGGGTACTCAATGGACGGATACTAAAAAGTCGGATGGAATTGTAAAAGCAATTGAAGTGAGTTCCTGCGAAGGAGTTGCCCTGGCCAAAGCACTAATCACTGGAGCACAGTACCACCGGCGTAAATGGACACTAAGCTTCAAGGAAGCGTTGTCTAGCACGGCGGGTGAAGAAGTGTTTTTTCCGATAAGGCAGAAGAAGCAAAATGGCAGCAGGTAAAGGAAACCCGCCGAATCACTTGAACCTCACTGGAACGGATACATGACTTCTTACTGGGCTTACCAGATGGAAAGGATCCGTATCAATACCATCATAAGCGTGACGGAAGAATGCGTTAGCTTCTTAGAGGCAGTGCATGGCGCAATTGTGCTTTCTGTGGCTGGTACGTATGTCCAACTATCTATAGCAAGTGTCACTCACATTTCATTGACTTTTTTTCATCTGCGATAGCACACAAGGACTATTATATTCGTGAGTCCAGATGGGCAAAGATACTTAACATTAAGATGACCCAGGTAAATATTGTTAGGATGAAGGTTCTCAGAGCCCGTCAGTATGAGCTAAACCTGTCCGAGTGGACACAGACGTTAATCAGGTTAGAGCAGGGATTGCGCGATCTGCTGCCGCTCAGTCGCGAAATAGTACCTGCAAAAGCTAGGGATTACCGACACCTGAGGCGAACCTTTAGAAAAGGAATGATCAATTTAGGCCAAGAGTATATGTTTACGGCATCCCATAGGGATCAGAGGCACTTTTACCGAATCTGGGGGTTGGGTCCATTTCTCAAGCGGGCAGAAAGGCTGAAAATACCGGAATCACCCATAAAAAGAGAGATTTCTCAAGATAATTGATACCCCACTTGGAAACCCATAGTAAAGCAACGGTTGTAATCGAAAATTATGACCTCCCTGGTTTCCGTCATTGTGGTCGTCGGATACCCAGCAGGAAGTTGTGGAAACTTATCGGCAGCCGGTCCCATGGTTACCAAGATCACACCGCCCTCTCACTAGAAGTAGTCGTCGCCCGCCTAGAACCCTCAGCGGTCCGTCGAGAATAGGGTTGAAGCGGAAGTTACAGCATACGAGCTGGCGGACTTTTCAATGCTATCAAGTCTGGTGTTTAAACGCTGCATGTCAGCGGCAATTGCTTCAGGAGCAGAGGTTTACATAGCCATCTCCCCTTGCGCTTCAAATGTCCGAAAGTTTGCTGCTTTACTAGTTGTGAATATTGGGGTGCTCTTCGTTCTTCGGTGAATGCTCGTATGGGATCCCACCGTGTGTTAGAACCGGAACTGAATGGCCGCATTCGAATATAGTCTCACCTTCATGATAGCTAGGTGTCCTCCAGGGATGTCTCGGACTACCTTGCATGATTTTTATCAAATGGGAATAATGACGAAGAGCGGAGATGGGAAAGGCTGAACACCAAATATCGAATAGTAAAATAACACGAATACTATTGGTCAGGCGTAGAGAACATATCCCTGCACAACCCTCTGCTGTTCTTAGACTAATCTAGAAGTATAAATCTTCCCTCGATCCACTCGTCAATGGTCCTTCCCACCTCACCCTCCTGCCCTGGTTTCATTCAAACACTTGGTATTCCATACCAAAGTCTGTGGAGTGGTTGATCTTGGCAGCAACTACTCGAGCAGTCCGTGTTGGCTGAGGAGACCGCGTAAACGATCATTCTCGGATTTGTAATGGTGCATTAACTGAGTAGCGTTCTCCAATTCCTGCGACTGCGCTTTTACAACACGTTTCAGATCTTCGATCTCGCGTTGGCGGTGACGGAAACGTTGCGACGCGTTGGAATTCGCTTTACGCTTTTTAGCTTCGTCAGATGAGCCAGTATACCCCCCATGTGCACGGTATCATATTCGTCGAAGGGCCTGCAGCTTTCTGGTAGTACTGAGAAGGAGAGGTGGTTGAGGGTTCCGTATCAGATTGAGAGTTGGGTTGAGAGAAATTGACTAATTTGTGGAGATCCATTCTTTCAAGCTACAGGACAAAAGGTTCCTGTGGAACAAGATGAAATCACAGAAAGATGTAAATCTTTGTTTAAGGTATTTAGGTAGATCGGAACTGCATCTTATAATAGAAATCTGGCCTGTGGTGGTGTTTCTAAAGGTGGACTTGGATAAGCTAGTATAATTCGTAAAGTCAAATTCAGCATGTAACGTAGTCTCGTACTATGCCCAGACGGTCCACATTTCTATTTCGAAAGCCAATATACATGAAGTAGGATTTTTGGCTTTGTCTAAAAGACAGTAGAGTCAATTTTGTTTAGAAAAAGAAGCCCTCACACCGTTTTCCCCCAATCCCCCTCCACTGTTTCCCTCCACTGTTTCCCTCCACTGTTTCCCTCCATTGTTTCCTTCCACTGTTTCCCTCCACTGTTTCCCCCCTCTGTTTCCCTCCTCTCCCTCCTCTCCCTCCACTGTTTCCCTCCGTGTATTCCTAAAGTCCCATCTTAGTGTCTTTTACTCACTTTTCTTATTGGTTACTAGGTGAGAGATGTTTGTGCGTTGGTTCTATGAGGGTAATAATAGCTTATCATCCAATATAGTAGAATAGCTACAAGGCCTAGCCAGATATCAACATATAAACAGCACGTTCGCTTTCGAGAGACTATTCGTACATTGCATACCTTTTCAGTGTCTCTTTAAATATTCCTCGACATGACCGAAACTCTCCTTAGCTATCTGACGGATCGCAACCCCACTGCACTTACTTATGTCAAACCAAAACCAACCTTCACCTTTAGTGAAGACTGGGGTCCAGCTGAGGGCATGGAAGAATGGACCGATTAAATCGGACCAAGCATACAGTTATTGCAATTACTTACGACTTTCCCTATATATTTTTTGCGCCCATTGATTCGAAGCCAAAGCACCTGTATAGTATTCGCATCCGATATCCGTGATTTGTCGACTCGGGGGCCCAATACCCAGTTGTCATCTTCACAACTGAAAGTTCGGAACTTTTCGCTGCCAAGTCCGTTGGTTTTCAGAATATCTGGACGGCTGCCAGAGAAGAATAAAGTCGCCCAAGTGTCCCCTTCCTCCATGATCAACAGGGTCCTGCACTCAGAAAACGCGAATGTAGAGAAAAACCTGCACTGACATCTGAAGCTAGTGAAAGGATTAAAGCAAGGTTCAAGTCTGACGATTAACGTAATTCACCCCCAAGCGAGCCACCCGCTCGGCCGGGCCACCCCAACCAAAACGCGTCAATTAATTAGACTATCCATCTTCAACCAGCCACCATGCCACCAATTCGCTCCCAAAATCGTCAAAAATTAACAGAGCAAGAGGGGCGTATCTTGCTTGCTATACAAGCTATCAAAAAGCAAGAAAATTTGTCAATTCGCAAGGCAGCAGATATATATAATGTGCCTCGTTCAACCTTACAAGCCCGCATCAACGGGCGTGAAAACCGCGTCAAACCACGCGCAAAATCGTTCAAATTGACCGAAATCGAGGAGAATTCTCTTAAGCAATGGATAATATCTACGGATATACGTGGAGTACCACCTCGACCAAAAACTGTGCAAGAAATGGCCAATCTTTTACTCACAACGCGTGGAACAACCCCAATTCAAACTATTGGTAAGAATTGGGTCACAAAATACGTTAAACGACACCCGGAACTCGCTACACGGTTTTCAAGACATTATAACTATGAACGTGCTAAGTGTGAGGATCCAAAAATCATCAGAGAATGGTTTAACTTGGTCGAAAAGACGATTCACGAAAACGGGATCCAGTAAGACGATATATATAACTTTGACGAGACAGGATTCGCGATGGGCTTAACCGCGACCGCAAGAGTTATTACAAGAGCTGGATACTACGGTCGGCGCTCTCTTTTACAACCTGGAAATCGTGAATGGGTAACCTTGATCGAGTGCATAGGCGCGTCTGGATTTAGCCTTCCTCCGATGGTTATCTTTAAGGGCAAAGTCTTCATGGAAAGCTGGTCTGCTGGACTTCCAGATGATTGGCAATTCGAAGTTAGCGATAATGGATGGACCTCAGATGCAATTGGACTTCGCTGGCTTCAAAAAGTCTTTCTTCCCTCGACTTTCTCGAGAATGGAGGGGAAATATCGACTCCTTGTTCTTGATGGTCATGGAAGTCATTTAACTCCAAAATCGACGAAATTTGCTCTCAAAATGATGTGATTCCAATTTGTATGCCAGCGCACTCTTCACATCTTTTACAACCTCTTGATGTAGGTTGTTTTGCGGTTTTGAAGCGTATATATGGAAAATGCGTTGAAAACCTTATGCGAACTGGATCAAACCATATTGATAAATTGGACTTTCTCGAAGCTTTTCCGACCGCACGAATCGAAGCTTTTAAACCAGAATCGATCAAAAGAAGCTTCGCAGCAACTGGCTTAGTCCCATATGATCCAAATCGTGTGATTTCGAAGCTTAATATTCGACTTTCTACACCTACACTCCCCCCCCCCCCCCTTCAAGAGGCAGTCAAAGCAGCGCGTGGGAGCCAAGGACGCCATCGAATTACAAGCAGCTTCAAAAGCAAAACTTCTTCTATCAAAAAGCTCTTAAAAGAACGCTCTAGAAGCCCACCAAGCGCGGTGAATTCTGCAATAGATCAAGTGCTTAAAGCGTGTCAAATGACCATGCAATCTACCGCTTTTCTTGCTCGAGAAAATGAGCTTCTACGTGCTAGAAACGAGAAAATCAAGCAGAAGAGAGCAAGATCTAAGCGTCAGATAGCTCATCCAGAAGGCGTATCCGCGGCAGAGCTTAGAGAACTAGCTCTACATGCTCCAGCTGCTCCAGAAGCTCGAGTTGAACCTCTAGCAACCGGCCAATCACAAGCTCAAGAACCGCGACATCGAGCTCTACCAAAGTGTTCGAATTGTGGAATTTGGGGGCATAAGATCACACATTGTTCAAATTTGGTTAATTAGCTCATATATTAAATATTACGTTGTTTTGATTATCTTACGTTGAATTGAATTATCAATATTTGATGGGGTGGCCCGGCCGAGCGGGGTGGCTCGCTTGGGGGTGAATTACGTTATGTGGTACGCTGACTAATAAAGCTGATTAACGTATTCGGTAAGCGAGTCGGCCATATAAGCGGCCCGGCCACCCCAACCAAAACGCGTCAATTAATTAGTCTATCTTTCTTCAACCAACCACCATGCCTCCAAAACGCTCTCAAAATCGTCAAAATTTGATAGAGCAAGAAGGTCGTATCTTGCTTGCTATCCAAGCTATAAAAAATCAGGAAAAATTGTCAATTCGCAAAGCAGCGCTTACATACAATATCCCACGTTCCACGCTCCAAGATCGGCTCCATGGAGTTCAAAACCGCGTTGAATTACGTGCAAATTCAACAAAATTGACCAAAATCGAAGAAGATACGCTTGAAAATTGGATTATATCTTTAGATATACGTGGAGCTGCCCCAAGACCTGAGACTGTACGAGAAATAGCGAATCTTCTTCTTGCCGCTCGAGGAACAACCCCGCCACTAATTGTTGGTGAAAAATGGGTTTATAACTATATCAAGCGGCATAAAAAGCTCTCTACCCGATTCACAAGACGTTATAATTACGAACGTGCAAAGTACGAAGATCCAAAGATGGTTCAAGACTGGTTTAATCTAGTCCAAAAGACTATCCTTGAAAAGGGGATTGATCCAGATGATATATATAACTTCGATGAGACGGGTTTCGCGATGGGCTTAATCGCGACCGCAAAAGTCGTGACAAGAGCGGAATATTATGGTCGGGCCTCACTTTTACAACCTAGAAATCGCGAGTGGGTTACCTCGATTGAGTGTACTAGCGCGTCTAGATTCAGCCTTCCTCCAACGATCATCTTTAAGGGGAAAAGTTTTGTTGTTAGATAGGGGCAAGGGACTCCAAAAGACTGGTATTTCGAGGTTAGCGATAACGGATAGACTACACACGAGATTGGAGTTCGTTGGCTTCAAAAAGTCTTTCTTCCCTTAACTTTCTCGAGGACAAAGGGGAGATATTGACTCTTGGTTCTTGATGGCCATGGAAGTCATTTAACTCCACAATTCAACGAAATTTGCTATCAAAATGATGTGATTCCAATTTGTATGCCTGCGCACTCATCACATCTTTTACAACCTCTTGATGTAGGTTGTTTTGCGGTTTTAAAGCGGGCGTATGGTCGAGTTATCGAAATGCGGATGCGGAAAGGTTATAACCACGTTGATAAATTCGACTTCCTCGATGCGTATCCATCCGCCCGTCTTGAAGCTTTTAAATCAGATACGATTAAAAATAGCTTCGCCGCGACTGGTTTAAACCCGTACGACCCCGATCGAGTGATTTCGAAGCTTAATATCTATCTTCGAACTCCAACTCCACCAGCAAGTCGTGGAAGCGAATCAAGTCAAAATTTCACACCTAAAACGCCTAAAACGCTAAAGCAGCGCCGTCGGCAAGCTTCTTCTATCAAAAAGCTCTTAAAACAGCGTTCAACGAGCCCCCAAAGCCCATCAAATCGTGCTTTAAACCAGCTTATAAAAGGGTGTGAAATCACAATGCAAAACGCGATAATTCTTGCAAGAGAAAACCACGATCTACGCGCTGCTAGCGAGAAACAGAAGCGAAAAAACCTTCGATCTAGGCAGCAGATTACTCGATCTGAAGGAATATATGCAGCTGAGCTAGCTCAACGTGCTCCAGCTACTCTAGAAGCTCAAGTTGAAGCTCCGTTAACCGGCCAATCACAAGCTCAAGAACCACGACGTCGAGCTCCACCCACATGCTCTGAGTGTAATATTCAGGGGCATACAAGAACGCGCTGTCCAAATTTGGTTAAATAGCTTATATATCAAATATTACGTTGTTGTGGTAGAATTACGTTGAATTAAATTATCAAAATTTGATGGGCTGGCCGGGCCGCTTACATGGCCGACTCGCTTACCGAATACGTTACATGATTTACATGATCCTTTGCTCCGACAAAGAGACCCAGCTCCGAGTCCGCGTAGCTCTGGACTGAAGCGTGCCGAGACTGCCATGGCTCCAGCGCGCCGCATCTGCCGTGTAGGTCTTGATTTTGGGGCCTCTACAATCACTGCAGCGTTCACAGTGGTAGGCACCGGGCAGCGATGGCTTGTCAAATTCAATTCGTCAAAAACACAAAGACCAACGAGGAACTTCCCGCTGAAGTAGCCGTCAACAAAACGGGCGACCAGCTTAAATGGTTCTTTGGACGCGACGGTCGTAATTTTGCAAATTCCGTCCATTTTGAGAACATCAAGCTTGCCATAATCGGAGAAGAGCCCTACCGTGGTTTACTCGCCCGAGCATTTGAAGAAGCACGCAAGGCATTCAAAGTGAAGGGAAAATCGGTGACTCTTTTCCAAAGAATTTTTGAATACGTTTTCCAAACCATTGAAGCTCAGCTCATTGCACATTTAAGATCCTCGCAAGACCAACAGATTTCAGGCCTCGATGACTTTGATCTACACTGTTACGTGACATATCCAGTACGCGATAATGATGCATTGAGACTGGTGCTTGTCGACGCGGCGCAAAAAGCAGGTTGCAGCCGAGTCGGCGGGGTCTCGGAATCATTAGCTGCCGCATACTTCATGATTTATCATGCCAGATAGACTAATGCCCAATGTCAACCAGGATGCAGCCCTAGTTCGCGTAAATGATGCAGGGCATGTGGGACTAGTATGTCCAACAGATGGTATGTAGCTATGGTACCCAGCAAAGTATGGGCTAATGCAAAGTAGGCGTGAGCCGGGGTGGTGAGAGCGTCAATAAAAGTGCTCGATCTTGGTTCAAAAGGGAGTTCACAAGGGATCAAACTCTCAAGGATAATCCTCAGTGGGCCCTTTTGGCAACAGCTGATGACGATCGATGGGCCAAGATCTCCGCCAGATTCAGTGAATGCAAAACCACATTCGACGGTCTATCGCTAGTCGTCTTCGACGTTCTAGACCAAAGTTTCATCATTAAACCGTACGCTTTCTTGAAGCCCCTCTGAAAGAGCGAGCGTTAGTGGACTGACTTGAAGTAATAGTCACGTCATGAAACAATTTTTCAAGGAATTGATCGACGATGTTCGGCGACTGATCAAATCGCAGCTACGCCTCGCAAAGAAAGGGGGTTCCCGGCCGGGTCATTTCGTGCTTTGCGGTGGCCCGGCCCGTAATCCCTGGCTCCGTGCTGTGATTTTTGCCGCGGCTCGGGAATTAGAGCCGCAACTCATATGTGTTGCGGAGACCGAGTACGTGACTGTTCCTTAATATGACTGTTCAGTAGCTGACCACTCAACCATTCAGAGTTGGAACTATTGCCTGGGGGGCCTTATCATTTGCCGAGAATCCTATCGAAGAGAATAGTGTTGCGAAAGAGAATGTTGGTTTTGAATACTTGGACACTGTTTCTCCATCTGGAAATACTTTTGCCCGTGGCAGAGCTAAAGCTGGGATTGCGTGGCAGATTGAGAAGGTGAGCTATGAACCCACCAGACGCAAAGGATACGATGCTCATAATCAGCAGGGTCAGTCCGCTGGCTTCTCGCGCCACGTGGAGCTCTTCAAATTCGTCCACCGAGACCGATCCGACCCTCCCAATACAATCATCTCATCCGAAGTTTACAGGACCACCCCTTGTTTCGATTCAAGCAACATCAGGAAAAACGAAGACGATGACCTGGAGTTTGACTGTCCAATAACCTATTCCATTGATGGACTTCGCTCCACCTTACGATGGCTTGGCACGCTTGAGGCGCCCATTCCCCATCCGGAGATCTTTCCGCCAGGGTCTTCTCACAAATGGGCCGGCGCCTATTTCGTCTTCTCTATGAAAGTCCAGGAACAACTCTTTGTGGCACAAGTATCATTTAAAAAGCTTGATGGTACCCTGCTTCGTCTTCTGAAGACATTCATCCCAGCTGCCTGCTCGATAAGCCAATCAGAATTGGATTTGGAGGATCAACATCAGCGATCACATTTGGTCCCCTTCCCTCTGCGCTGGATCATCCCATCGAAAAGGCAGACGCGAAAAAGAGCTTCACCAAGCGAGAATCCTGGAGAAACAGAAGATGATGGAAAGCCCCTACCGCTCGGGATCATACCTCCCAGATCCTTACCCATGACCTACCGATTATATCTTCCTTTGCTTCCCCCGCCAACAAGCATGCGACGTTCGGTTCTATAACAGCCGATTGCACTGAAAGTCTCTCGGAAGACATCGTTCCGCTCCCATCTCGCATAGGAACAGTGCGGCCTCACCTCGGTTGGTCTGAACAGGTTCTGAGGGTCCGCCTAAGAGATAATAGGGCTTGGGAGATTTAGATGAACTTTCAAGGCGTGTTATCTCCCGACTTGCAGCTGGTTGGGCTTTACTGTTCGTCACAGTGTGAGCATTAGAACTCCGGTCGGTTGACAGAAACAATGACATACCTTACTTTTTCGGTCACCATTGCAAAAGTGATAACCTGCTCAACTACCGTGCAGTGTCCAAATTCCGTTCAAGATGCAGATTTTGTTATTCACAAAAGTCAATGTAGCTAGTTTAATCATGGGGCCGAAGGCAAGATGCATTATCAGTTAAGACATGCCTACCTCGTTAAACAATCCCTTTTTCGCGCCATTTCTACGATTCGCGCAAGCCAAAGATACAAACATTTGTGAAAGCTGGACAACGTGATAAAAAACTCTCCCACTTGTTCGTCATCACATGGAACTTCCACAGTGGCCATGTTGAGTTGCATCCATCTCCGAAATCGTTCGTTTGCACAAATAGCTGGGCCCAACCAATAGGGGTAACCTCCTTGGATATCAAGGGATTTGATCTTCCTGGGCCCAAAGGATTTACACTCAGAGCCCAGAGCACGTATTCAGGTCGCACATTGAAAATTGGTCGGAGGGCACTAAAATATGCGCAAGGAGAGCCATCGACGTGAACATCATAGGCCGAGAGACCCAAATCTGGTCTTTTTATCATATTCATGGAATATTCGTTTTCACTGCTGATATAAACCCCGTCTGGAGTTGTCATGGCTGGTGATCTGGTTTGATCAAACATTCGCTCATTTGCATAGGCGAGGTATGTAAATGTCATGAGGATCAATGCCACCTTTGCTAAAGACTCTGGATTTGGACGGACGAAAAACGTAATCATGTCGCGGGCTTTTCCTAGACACCTCGCGTCCACAGCGTATGCGCCCAAGCGAGCATGGGGTGGGATGGTGACAGAGAAGTCTGACTTCCATTTTGCATCATCTAGATCATCGTCATGGGAATGAATCGCACCATATCCGTATGACGCTTTAGTCCAATCTAGCTCCGAGCCATCCTAATCATAGCCTTTGACAGCTCAAGTTGGTGCAGTGAGCAGAACCCCGTGTCAACCATTTCCAAACATATCAATGATAGGGTCAGTGGGTATCTCTTAATGAAAGTCGTACTGAGCGGCTATGGTGCCGCCTATAGTAAAAGAAGGAGAGTCGAGGCGACCGTTGGAAAAAACACGAGGGAGTCAAGCTCTGTCGCCCAACCGTTTCGAACGTACCGGCACCAAACATTATAGCATTTGCCCCCAAAACCATGGGTATGGACATATTTCTTGTGATTGTTTCTTGGCCAGGTGCCATCTCTGCCAGACGGTTCAATTGCCGAATATTCGCACTAAAGGTGTGACCAACAAGGCTGATCCAGATCTGCAGCCATCGCCACTGATTAATGACAGAATGGCCCTTGAAAGCCTCAATCTTGCCTCCGCTACCAATCAAGAATTCGAGCTTTGAGTTCCGCAAAACCACAGCCAGACCGGTCCCTGATATTATGTCGAGACAGGATAAAATAGTTTGACAGAAATGGTTTTCCTCAACATCAAGCAAGTATGGTTGCACGTAGAACTTTACTTCCATGGGTAATGTAGAACTCCTTGACCAGGAACCCAGCGATCGTAGCGTTACAGCATCGCCGACTCGTACGACAAGAAAAGCAGCTCAGGATCGTATGGCGCCCGGAGTCAAGGTCGTTGCTGCGGATTTTGACGTGGGTGCTGCAGTGGTTGCTGAATAAATTCCTGGAGAGTTTGCGAAAATCTAGCGGGTAACCAGGCACTGTATTAGGCTGTAGTGAGCCGCCACGGTAGAAGCTGCTTATGTATCCGTAGTCCTGGGACATCTGACCTTGCTCTGGAGAGATCTAGACGCCCATTGGTTCTTTACGGTGCAGGGTCAAGTCGAACTGCTGACTTGCACGACCACCGGCGGTTTCATTTCCAGGCCGCGTCATCAATCGCTCAGGCTGGTCGATATGTCGGTCGTCATCTGATTCCAGAGATAGCCGTTTCTTGATAACCGATACGATTTATTGGTAACCTCACGCAGTCAAAAGGAGCAGGAAGAGTGTAGTCTGACCATAACGGGTCACCTGTTGCTGCGGTCCTAGACCGTAGCGTCAGATAGGGCCCAAATGACCCGGCCAAACTAGGTTAGTGGAGGGGACGGTGGTGGAGGCAGCAGAGACAGCGGGGCCGGCGATCCTGTCTGGAACTGGTGATTGAGCTTGTACAAAACTGACGCGTTCGTCGTAAAATATACCCTGAAAGCCTCTGAGGTCCATCTCCCTAGCATCTGAATCTGGTCGTCGAGAATCCCACTAACGTGCGCATGCTGAGCTGCGCCCTTCCGAAAACTGTGACCTGAGTAGCCCTCTGTCCGTATTCCAAGTGCTCTCAGTTTAGAAGATAAGGCCGAGAGGAAGTTGTTGCGACTGATGGTCTTCCGTGGAAGGAGAACAGCGGGGCGTCGGTATATATATATATATATCCCTTTGAACGTGCTTTTTGACCCACGTGGTATCATGGACATCCATTCCGAACGAAATCTTCCTATTGAACCCAAATCACCACCGTCGCCGGTGTCGCTTCATGGCCTGAAACGGAGCTTTTCTAGTATTGAGGACGAAGGGGTTTCCACCAGCTTCTCACACTTTGTTGCAAATCACCCCTTATCTTTAGATATCTATGATGGCTTTTCTCTCGATTTAGGCTACCCTGGCAAGGCCAATATATTCGATGAAATGTGGCAATGATAAGGAGTCATCACTCTAGGTGCCTTGATCTGCAGGCGGCCTTAAACGGAGTACTAAACCAGTCTAGACCCACGTCTTCAGACAATGGGGATTCTGTTATTGACTAGGAGATGAGTCACAATTTCATGAGCGACCGCGAAGCTAATATTGGCTCTGACGACTACCAGATCCTGCACATTGCTTTCTTGATCCAAGATTCAAGTTTCATTGCGAGTGGCCAGAATAAATAAATTAATATGAACATACATACACATACATATTATACGTACTGAGACATCTTCAGTACATTCTGGCATATAGACGCGCCCGTTCCATTGTTCTCATCAAATGTATTTGTTATCGTAGATATGGTTGCATTTCACGTTCATATCAGCCATCGCCTTTCTTTTTCTCGGTTTTTCGACTACACATTAAGAGGGAAAGTCTCTAGTTTTCATTTTGAGGGTGAAATGGGACTCTCGATCTAGTTCCAATTTGCATAGAATCGCTCGTACCGCCCACTATACCTCTCAGAGGCCAGCATGCCCTCGGAATCATCCAAGTCTGCATGAGTGTTTCATATGCGGCTGAAAAATGAAGAATTTCCATTGGAAGCTTTGAAATGTTTGGCCATATGCTGTGATGACATCGAATGGCATGAATGTACTCAAGAGGACGAGGATATTTTGGCTGCGTATTGAAGGGTTTATACTGGAAAGACTGATAGATGAACTGCCAACTTTCTGACAAGGCATCCTGCCCTCTTGGTTTGTTCAATTTCTATGGTCTAAGCGCCAGCGAAGCTCCCGTTTCGAATTCCGTGCACTTGGCGACTTCCCCATGCCCTTTGATGGCAGCAGATCTCTACGGCTTTCCTAAACATTTTGCCTCTAGACCAGATAAATTCAATGGAAATTTTGCTTCCCATTAGTAACCAGGCAGATATACCCGAGGATTTGACTTCCGCTAAAAGTCGTGAATGGAAGTTCATTGTGGTGGTCCAATTTCGTGAGATTGACGGTTTGTGTTTTCCCGTTTGCCGCTCGGGGACCCTTGATGATCTATAATCGCTGGATATGTTTGCAGGCAGAGTTCCAGCAATGAGTTTCTATTATTTTGTTATAATGCCTGTGACAACACTATTCCAAATAAATACATAAATAGGGAAAGAAAAGTCAACAAAGGAGAAACTCAGCATATGGACAGTGCGGGATCTTATGTATGAGTTCGATCTTCGTGACGTAAATGTAAAGAATTGTGTAAAACTTCTAGCTGCAAGTTAATGCCAGATAGTTATTTGTGCCGAAAAATGTCTGTGCAAGCCAATGCGTCCGGCCGAAAGCCGAGTAATGGATTCGACTAGAACACAAATGCCCGTCGACTATTTGAGTATTGTATTTACGGCCCCAATAGCGTGGAAAGGCAAGGTTGTATAAGTCAAGGATCGACAGACTAGGGCGCAACATGCCAAGGGCACCAGGATTATGACGTGAAGCCTACATTGGGCCAGTCTGAATGCGAGCGGTCATACCTTGCTCCTTTTGTTAAAGGTATGCCGAGCTCGATTTACGCCTCGCACACTAACTAAATTTAGACAAGTGGGGAGTGGATCCGACATTTGGACCAATGTTTTGAGTACTCACGTTGAGATCTCAAGGTGGAAACCGTGACTAATTGTCCTCGGCATTTGCGCACACGAATTCAGCGGGCGAGTGTTCGAGGATATTGAATCCCGTCAATGACTCTGAACATGGCCCTCGTCCGTAGTAAAGCGCAAATAGAGGTAAATATATAGTAAATCTTTTTTTTTATCCTTGACTAGTTGCTTTTGCGATTCCGTCATAGGTCTTCAAACACCTGACACTTGGCATAACGCGCAAAAAATAACGATAATGACCACGCCGCGGTGCTACATCGCGACACGTAGAAAAAAAATCGCGCATGATGCGGAAAAATAAGAAAAGAAATGCGTACATTCGTGGTTTAACGATCCTGCAGATATGGAATCTTATGTATCAAAATAAAAAGGAATCCAACTAGAAGGGTAAATCATTGCAATAGTCAATCATTCAACGAGACAAAGCTGGCCCATTCAAAGGTCTCTTGCCCTTCCATTGAATTGCTTCTGGGTCTGGAAAGGGTTGTGCTAAGCTCTGTTGAATATTGTTCTGACTCCCCATGCGTCGCTATTAAAGATGTCTCTTTCATTTGTAGGGCTCCCTGTAGTCTGTGCAGGGTCAAAAACAGACGCCAAATGATGTCCAGGCTGTCGCAGCTGATTGACATGATCAATACACAATTGAGCTTCTTGCATATCCTGTTGCTGCCCCAAGGGTGTAGTTCGATCGTTTGTGTGCCCCTGTTGCATTATGGGATGTGCTGTGCCAAGAACGTCTTCATCGGCCATTCGGGTACGAGTGAGCTGACTGTGACGTTAGATATAGCCATGTTGGAATATAGCGAGTCAAGATGGACGCTTGATAGAGTGGTGGGACTAGGCTGAGCGGCCAGTACCGCTGGTAGATCACGATGATCCTCTTTGCCATGGCACTTTTAAACAGCCGTTGCGTTTGCGAACCTCTCTCGGCCCGATTCACGCCCGATTCGCCGGGCTATATTGCGACAGTAAAGCCCACCTAGTCCATCATCGGCTTTCATCTGTTTCTTCCAGTTGTCCGCTAGTTCCGAATAACTTTTAGTGTGAGATGGATGGATGGATCTCGAAAGGAGCTACGCAACTCACCTCTGCTGCAACTCTTCCTTCGGCCCTTGGACCAGACTGGGGACCCTGCAGGACCTGCGGCGAGACAGCCTCGAGCGAGCGACCGAGCTCTTTGCAGATAGTCTGGAACAGAGCCACCATCCCGCTGCTCAGGTGCGACTTCAACAAGTAGGCCATCGGTTCCGTGGCGGACCAGGCATATCCGTCCTCAGGGGGCGGCTGGAGGCGGACTGGGCGGGAGTGACTACGAGGCCAAGTCGATCGTCTAGGAAAGTTAGCGTGGAGAGCATGGCCAGAGGATTAGCGACTCACGAATATGGTCGGCCAGAGCTTTTCGGCATCGTTGTTTCAACAATGCGCGCTTCTCGTTGCTTACTTTAGCCATTTTGCTTCAGTTGGCGATGCCATGTTCCTGCTTGATGCTTTTATCTCTTTTGCAACCCCTCCACAAAAGCCCTGCAGGAAGGGCCCGTTTCTGAAAATTGCCTCCAACTTGAAGGTCGGTGAGATAAAGTATGGTCCGTGGTACGTTATGGTGTCAATGACCTATTCTAATACCGGTTAAGCAGTCCGTTGAAACCCTCCGTTGAAGCCGTTCGTTGAAGCAGCTGTCTTCTACACACCAAACCCCCAGCAATGACAACGTAAACTGAAGAGTTAAACACCGGTCACCGGCGACATCAAGTAAATTATAATAAATAGAACTCTAGTGGGTGCTTCCACGGTGGTCTGTTATTGTCCACCACAACCGTTCTTTCTTGAGGTCGAGTTAAATCGATGAATCTGTTGAGATATATAGTTGTAATATTCTTGATGAGGCTACTATCGAAAGTGGGAATTTTGTCTATTTATACATATGCCCATCGCTAGTCTCGCCATATAAGCTTTGACCACCGCGATACTCAACACTCCCACTCGATGGCAACCATCACCGATGGTGTCAGTGACACTTCGATCGCGGTCGAGAGAGGTCCCATTAAAATCTTCAAAAAACTTCATTTGAGAAGAAAGGAAGGAAAGCGTATCCTGCACTTTGGACTGTCTTATATGAAATGGAGACGTGATCACTCGATGCTAAGTTCTTCCGAAACCACTCAAATCTTTGGCGCGTCAAAGGTTTGGTGAAACCGTCAGCAATCTGCTCTGTAGTTGGGATATAATCAAGCTGTACTGTTCCGCTGTCCTGCACTTCTCCCTGCCATTTGCGTTGGATTTCCATATGTTTTGTGCGGGAGTGGTATTGTGGGTTTGAAGAAAGAGCGATAGCTCCTTGGTTATCACCGCAGATGATCGTAGCGATTGTTCCTTGGTCCATATACAATTCATTGAGAAGCCTCAGCCAGACCGCTTCTTTGGTGGCTTGTGTCTGCCCCACAAACTCGGCTTCGCAGGTTGAAAGGGCAACGACACCCCGGCGTTTTGATTGCCAACTGATTGCCCCACTTCCAATGTTGAAGAGATAGCCAGCTGTGGATCGTCTTGTGGCACGACATCCTCCCCAATCTGCATCTGTAAAGCCTCTCAGTGTCCGAAGCTGGCCTTTGTAGGTGAGCCTGAGGTTCTTGGTTCCTTTAAGGTACCGCAGAATGCGCCGGGCGAGTTTCATGTGCTGGGGCCCAGGGTTTGAGAGAGATCTGCTAGCCACCGAGACTGCAAACCTGTTCCCCCTGGTTCCAAGCATGATATACATCAAGGATCCGACCATGCGTTGGTAGGAGGTCCCTTGATCTGGAGAGCAGATGTAGTCTGGACTATTCTCCGGAAGTGGTGAATTTTCGATCGGCGTACTGACGGGAGCGCAGTTATCGATTTCAAATTGACAAGCGACCTTGTCAATATATGCTTCTTGGCTGAGGAACAGTCTCCTGTTTTGACGGTCACGCTGGATGGACACCCCGAGGTAGTAGCTGCATGGCCCCAGGTCCGTCATCTGGAACCGGTTTCTCAGGCTCCGCTTGATCCTCTTGATTTCAGCGTTGCTCGGACCCACGATCAGGAGATCGTCAACGTATACTGCGATGTACACACTGCTCCGGACAAAGATACCGAGATCGGCGGTGATCGGCTCGTAACCAAGGTTGCGAAGGAAGTTTGTGAGGGTCTGATACCAGACCCGAAGGGCCTGCTTCAAGCCATAGAGGGCCTTTCGAAGCTTGCAGACCCTTGGGGTGCCGTCCGTCATGTGATGGGGCTGTTCGACGTAGATCTCGTGGTCGACATTTCCGTATAGGGATGCGGTTTTGACATCCATTTGCTCGATCTCCAAGTCCAAGGCTGCTCCGATGGCAAAGAGGGCCTTGTAGCTCATTGGCTTGACAACCGAGGCAAACGTTTCATCATAGTCAATCCCTTCTACTTGTGTGAATCCACTTACTACCCACCAGCTTTTGTGGCGGATTATCTCGCCATGCGGCCCGCGTTTGAGTTTGAAGACCCATTTCCCGCTAAGCACCCGCCGATCTTTGGGAGGATCCACAAGCTCCCACGTGTGATTTTGGTGGAGTGAGTTCACTTCCTCAAGCATGGCTCTTTCCCATTCCGTCCAGCTTGCGTCGTTTTTCGCTTGATTCAGAGTCTTGGGCTCGAAAGGTTCCGTCTCCCTTGCGGCCATGGTCAAGAAGGTTGGAATGGCGTTCTCTTCAGGTACGTTCATGAGCGCGAGCTCTTCGTGCCCATCAGAATTGGCCAATGTGACTTCTGAACCCGAATTTTTAGTTCGGGGTGGCGATCTAATGTTCTATGTTGAACTTCATGGGCTGGCCGGTGGAGTTCTGAATATCTTTGCCATTCTAAAATTGGCCTTCGTTGGTGTTGCTGGTCGCCACCGGATGGTGAGTCAATCCCAGGGGCAGACTCCTGATAAGCAGGTGAGAGGCCCGAGGAAGCGCTCCCTCCGTGTGGACGACAAGGTCATGTCTCCCTGTGCAGCAACTGCGTCGCCCTGTTGTTGGTCACCACCGGGTGGCGATTCAATCCCAAGGACAGAATCCTGATAAGCATGTGATAGAGGTCCGAGGGTGTTCTCACTCCGTGTGGATGATGAGGTCCTGTCTCCTTGTACAGCACAAGTTGGCTGCGAGTCATCGTCACTCGGTTGAGACGACGCTGGGATCCGCGAGTTATCATTACTCCGAGGCAGAAGATGCGAGATATATTTTCTCCGCGGTAGGAGCCGCTCCGGTGGTTCCATCGATAATTGGCACCCCGAAGCAGGCACGGGTGCTTGCCGTATTCCTACCGACGGTTGGTTTATTAGTCCCACCGTCTCGCTCCCCCCTGCGGCAGCAGCCGTTGCCGCAGGCAAGCCGTCTCGTCTGGCTGCCACATCTTCTGTCTGCATGGAAGGAGCTTTGAGGACTTCGTGAAATTCAGCGTTTGGAGTCCCGACGATTCTTCTGTCGCTCAAAAGGATACGGTAGTTCATGTTTCCTTCATAGCCTACCAGAATGCATGGCCTTGTCCGCGGATCCGTCAGCTTCTTCCTTTGCTTTGGCGGAATCAGGTATTCCCCTCGGGATCCGATGACCCTGAGTCGTGATAGGTCAGGCTTGTCTCCATGTCACGCTTCATACGAAGTCATGTTTAGTTTCGATGACGGCGATCGGTTGGAGAGAAAAGCTGTGGTTCGAGCAATTTCCGGCCAGAACTTAGACGGCAGCCTTGCATGTGCCAGGGTAGGCCCAATCGGTCATACATGGTCTTATGGGCTCTTTCGGCAACTCCATTTTGCTGGAGTTGGTCCACTCCTGTTACCTCAGCTTAGATTGCCCGCGAGAACAACATGAACTTCATCTCGTCTCCCACTTGTTCAGATATTCGATCGAGACGTATTCGTCTGCATTTTCGCTCGGGACGCTCGTTGTGGTCGAGAAAGAAGCGGAGTGATTCGATGACGAAATTTTGTCTTCGTGGTATAGGGATAATTTCGATCCAGCTCGTGAAGTCGTCAACGATGGTCAGCCAGTAACGGCTGCCATCAAGGCCCTCATCAAACGGCCCTGCGACATCAATATGGAGGAGTTTCATTGCGTGTTCTCCTCTCGTGCTGCCGTTTGATCTGCTGTGAGGTTTTTCGATCATTCGCCCCTGCAGGCACGGATTGCATGGATGACATGGCTCCATGCCCCGGATGCCGTGAGCCTGCTGTTTGAGTCGCCGAAGGTTTGCATCACTCAAATGAGCAAGCCGATTGTGCCACAGACATTTGCGGGCGAACATGGTAAGAGGGGAAAGTCAGACTTGCCCACAGGTCGGGTGCGTAGACTCCATGATATTCGCTGGCAGTGAACAGATTCTTTCCGTTTTATTGGTTGTGAAGAATAGCATCTCGGCTTGAGAATTCGACTTTTGCTCCTCGTTTGAGAAACTGGAGCATCGAGATGAGATTGGCATGTGCAGATGGAACATAGAGGACGTTGTCAAGCACAAGCCATTTCTTTCTGCCGCGTACATTGCACAGAATGTTCACCGTTCCCACTCCCGAAGGAGCCGTTGAGGTATCGATGCCTCTCAGTGGGGGGCCATGATACTTGGCCATTTGGACAAATCCCGAGGCGCTATTGCAGACGTCCTGGGCGCATCCACTATCCACGATCCACGCGTCGCGGATAGAGGGGGTCTTCATCGCCATCATTATGGGGACCTGGTCGGACAGGGTAAATTTGCCCTCGATATCGTCTCCAAATGCATCGTTGACATCTTTCTCAGAGACCTTCGTTGCCATAAACGTTGGTTTCTTGGGATCCATTGGGCCATCCGCATCGCCATCCTCGTCATCCGTCGAGGGCCGCCTCTTTGACTGTTTGCGTGCGTCTATTAATATCCTGCCTGGCCTTGGCTTCGGTCCGTCTCCGTTCTTCTTTTGGACCTTCAGTTTCGGATTTTTGGTGAAGTATTCGGAGTCGACGTGATAGGGTTTCCGGCAGAAGGAGCAATATGGAACGTCATTGATCTCGATTTGACAAGTGCTCCCGTCCAACTACGGGATGATCTTCTTGTTCCCTGGCCCATGGATTAGGGCAAGCGTAGGAAGAGCTTGCGTCTCCATTGCTTGTTTGCCCAATTGCTCCTTTCGATGCTCTTCCTCAATTGCCTTATTCTCAATATAGTCGAATGCGGGGTGCCGCTTTGGTGACATTCCCATTTGTGTCCCTGTCGTTGACAAGGTCCATTTGTCGGAAGATATAATCGCGGAAGCTCTCATACTCAGGACCAAGCGCATGCAAGAAGAATGTTCGCTCAATCTCGGACGTTACGCAGTCAGAGTCAAGGAGGAGTTTTTCAGCATGGATCTTCCTGATCGCTGCCCCTAGGGCTTGCGTACTCCCACATTTGTCTCTTGTAAGGGCCATGTATCGTCGTTAAGACTAACATACGTGCCAGAGACTTCTGGCTTGAAGTTGTTTCTGACTGCCTGAAGCAGTACTTGAACGTAAGAAATCTCGAAGGCATTGATCCTTTGCGCCGCATTATGTGTCAACTTTGCCGTGATCATTGCAGAAAAGAACTTATGGCGGTGAACCCATTTCCGTGCTTCTTCTTCTTCCGGTGGAGTCGTTCCATCGTCGGCAACGGCAGAGATTCGAATGAACTCGTTGACCTTCTGATTCCATCTAAACCAGTCGCTGACATTATCCAGTGTCGGGATATCATTATAAAGCGTATTGATCCCAAATTGCTCGAATTTGGCGATTTCAGTCATTTTGGCAATGGAGGCTCCTCGGCGCTGAAGAAGTCAGAGATCGACACGCTGTTGGGCCGACCAGAGGTAGCCGATTCACGATCTGATGATTTAAGATAGCGCACCTCCAAACCGAAGAGTTCAAGGATTGATGCGGCACTGGGAAGAC
Source organism: Penicillium sp. VS I D KN (assembly GCA_019775415.1). Taxonomy (NCBI): domain Eukaryota; kingdom Fungi; phylum Ascomycota; class Eurotiomycetes; order Eurotiales; family Aspergillaceae; genus Penicillium; species Penicillium sp. VS I D KN. Next base: position 63,414 of record JACWFT010000031.1, on the reverse strand, counting down.
TTGAGGTAAGAGAAACGCTTCGATCTGATGAGGTTGGCGTGAGCGTTCGAGATGCAGGAGTATAGTCGCTGTACGAAAGTTCGCGTAGATCAAAAGAATACTTGTACGATTAAAGAAGTGAGGAAAACGGTGCTGGTCAACGAGATATTGCGGGAGGGAAGGTTGAGGGTCTGTTTGGCCGGAGTTCGTAACGACTCGAATTGCAATTATTGGAAGTGAATGGTTCGATTCCACCCGTAGGCTTAGAGGGGTCAAGGCCAAAGTCTCAATCCTGTTTCCTGAGCGAGTGAGTTTGCCCGATATGGGGCCACTGTAGCGATGTGTCCCCTGCTCGATACTGAAACACGCAGGTTGAGTTTCGGCGGCCGTTGGGAAGCCTTTCACAGAGTTGCAAGGTATGGCTGGGATAATGATCCTCGACGCTCGGCGTATGCGCTCCTCGGTAGACAGGTACCAGTAGGCTCCTCGAAGTGCGCTCGGAGAAAGTGTCGGGAAGTATGACGTTTGGATTTGTTTGAAGGCCCAGTGGCGAGTGTATCGGAGGTACGAGAGAATGTTCAGCTCCTCGTCTGTCCAAAGGTGTCTTTTTGTACTCTCCCCCGCATGTTATCGCGAAATCGAAATAGCCCTAGGGTTGGCAAGCCCGAGAAGATGATTCTTGAGTTTGATGCAGATGGTGATACGTCCCAGCTGCAGATACGACTCCACAGGGTCTGGCTGGCGAGCACGAACACGAGTAGAGTGGAGTGAGCCACCGAGAGCCTAGGGAGAGCTGGGTGACTTCAGTAATTGGGGTGTGCAGTGTTGGTGTCAGTAACAGAAATTGGAGAAGTCAAAGGTAAAGAACGTATCATGGATCAGCTGCAAAAGAGCATCTCGGTTGCGGGGGGCGAGTGAGATCAATCAAATGCGACAAGGCAAAGGTTTGTTCGACAGAAGACCGGAGGCCGTATTTATAGGTTTTCGGCTTGTCTTGTTGCCGCCTGCCTCATATTGCCGCGGCGTGGCCTTGTCTGTTGCCATTTTTGGGGGGACATTGACGATGCCTGTGCAAAGTGAGGCCTGTTGAACCTTCCTTTACTGAGGTGATGGTCTGGGCAACAATCAACTGCAGGGCGGTGGTTCGGTGAAAGGTCCTTTCAAGAGCCATGACGTGGCATCTGTTCATTGTGCTAAAATTCATTGAGTAGAGTTGAAGGTACTTTCAACTTGTTCAAGCTTCAACGTTCCATCAACGACCAAGATTTCAAACGTGCAGCGGATCACCGGTTCCCTGCAACGATGTGGGCTGTCATCGCCATCGTATCACCTTCCGCAGTGGCGTGTAGATCTGAAAGTGAGACTGATGAGCATGTTGTGTTCTGCGTCAACGCGCCCTCATTTGTTGAGTACGGTTGCACAGGGTCCTAGCCACAGCCCACTGATGACGTCTTCATTGAATGCAGTGTTTCTCGGCTCGTTCGTCGATTACGCGTTGTCTTTCGGATTTCGATGGATGTGAGACCAGAAAGCGGACGCGACGCGACGATGGTGTAAAATATATTTCGTTCAAGCAATGACCCGCTTGAGACCTCACAGACACTTAGGAAGGGACACCCCAGCAAATTTAGACGTACTCACTATCATTAACCGGTTTCTTTTTTGAAATAATTTGTATTGGCGTCGTTGGGATTCGAAACGATCCTTATTGAATGCTTTTCTTGATAACAACGGCAGCGTTGCTTGCACCGGAGATTCGTCCACAGTCATCCCTCCACAGATCTCATATATAATATTCATCACGATTAAAAAAGCCAAAGTGAATGAATGCCATTATCGCTCATCAGCCGTAGAATACGCCTTGATCTAATGGTCATTTGGCGGAAGCAACATGTCACACCCCGAATACGTCGGGTATCATCAGTAAATCCGCTCCGAGGCTGGATATATTGTCCAAGTCACGGTCCGACACAACATCTCGATCACGTGCATCGTGGCTGGTCGCGTAGCCAATGCGACACAGCCAAGGATGTGCGGGCGTCCCCAAACCTCTACGCGTGATTTCCACAACCACATACGAGCACGATGTCACACCGTATCCTTGTTAGCCCACGAAGGCCACCTTTACACGGTTCAACTGTGTCTTGCTTCCATGGCCCACTGCGCTTGACCCGGCCAGAAAACATGGTACCCCTTCCTCGTTGCGAGCCAACACCGGCGCTCGCAATAGCCCCTAACTACGTGCAATTACCTCAAAAGATCGATCGGAATGCTGCTCGGTGCGGTATACTCCCTCACCGTTGCCCACTGCGGATGTATGAGTGATATAGCCTTGGACAAGGCGCCCGGTCTCTGCATAGCCCAGCGCTCGCGCTACAAACAATTTCCCATACAAGGTGTAGGCTTAGAGATACGGGCGGACGCATAGTTGCGATCACTGCAGTCAACCGTGCAGTCGATGCATTTTGATCCATCGTTTTCTTTTGGACCAAGTTCCGCAAACCTGCTCTCAAAGTCATATCGATGAGGGAAAGTTCTATTTGAAGCATGCGGACGAGAAAGGGGACCAAATACTTGTTGATGATGAATTAATATTACCGGTATCATCGATTGGGAGTGGGCGCTGGAGTGCCCGCTCCACCAGGAGGAGCGGGACGGGATGCGGCGCGCCCTGTCGGGCCAAAGGATAGTTGTTACTCGGGACGAACTTCTGACGCGTCCCGAAGCGCGCACTATTGTTGCCGAATTCATGGTCAAAACGGGGATTCTGAGCCAATTCCAAACAGTGGATCCAATTGCTCTAGGTGTGGAAAAAGTAATGGAAGAATGACCCCCAAGGACAGTGTGACGGAAGGAGAAGAATGGTGCCCGTTAGGTGTGCAGTGCCAGGTCCACTGTACTCCCTTGAGTCAAACGAACGCGCTAGCGGTTGCCGACAGTTGATAAGGGTGGTGGAGAATTTGGAGATTACAGGTGTGAGTTTGGGTTAGATGGTGTGAAGGTGGGGCCACAGTGAAGGCGGTGAGGGCCCGGAACGTTCATTTTAATGCGGCGCAAGTGGTAAACACTTTGTAGATACAAAATAACAAAGGAAAGCATATTTTGTATCTACATTCGATGGGGCCAGCGAGAGGCTCGGAGTATGAGCCCCGTAAGGTCACCAATGGGCTGATCACCATTTTTGAGCTGTCGGCAGGCCCGGCAGCACTCCCGCATAGCAGCATGTATATAGAGCGAGCTACATCGGGCAAATGAATTCATCATCATCATCTTCCTTGATCTAGTGGTTAGCAAATGGACATTGAATTCGACGGGCAACATAGCACTTTGGTGAAGGCGCATCTTCAAGCGCTCATAGGTGCGCAGAGAAATGGTCAAGCAAAAGCAGGGCCCGTCTTTCCTTGCCGATTGGCACATAAAACCCGTGGAGCCGCTCTCCCATGTTTCTGCTACGGATCTATGCCTTCTTTTTTCAGCGCGAGATACCGTACAGCCGATCGCTCGCATATTCCCTCCCCGAAGGGCGCGCAGTGACTCTCCATTTTCTGCGGTGGGTTAAATTGGCAACTGTGTACCAGAACTCGTGAACAGATATTGAATCCATAGATATGAACGCCGTGGTGATTAAATCGCGCAGTGCGCTTCGAATTGTATCAGATAGTTTACTACACAGCGTCAAAAGAGGGCCCAACGCATTGGCCATGAGCATGCAATGGTCCTGTGAATACAACGGTGGTGAAACTCACCAAAGCAAATGACACGCATGTTGATCACGGCGCACCATGGTCAACGAGCTTGAGAGTATATACCATGTCTTCGGCATTCTTGACTTCGAACTCGAAGATGAGCATCACGTGAGATCAGTCACGTGTATGTGTGAAAGTCAGGCTGCAGCAGCCATGCCCAGTTTGCTGCAAAATACGCGGCCTCATTTCAATCCCACCAAGAACGCCGAAAGGTCATGCAACGGATCGAAGAACCACGAAGAGAGCAGCCACACAACACAAAAGCTGAGCGCTTTCTTTCTGTTTATCAAGGATCATGTGGAAAAGATTGACCTCGATTCTCGCGGCCCAAAGTATTCTCCAGGTGAATAGAGAGTCATCTCCTCTGTCACGCCTACAAAGTCTCCAAGTGATTTTGGAGCAGATTCGCCAGATCTCAGGGACAGCGGGTATATCCATCGGTGTGCTACATAATGGCCAGGAATTGTACAAAGAAAATTTCGGGTACTGCGATGTCGCAGCCAAAACAGTCGCCGACTCGCAGACGTTGTATGGCTTAGGCTCGCTTACCAAGTCTATAACAGCGATTGCGATAGCAAATATGGTAAACGATGGTCTTTTGACCCGGGGGACCCCCGTAAAGGACATTCTACCGGATTTTCAGCATAAAAGTCCTTCTGTCACCAACCTTACTACGGTCGTTGATTTGCTGGCCCATCGAACTGGTCTTAGTAGTGATATATCCTTCACCTTTCAAGGAGACGGGGAAGCATTGCTACCTGCGGAGCAAATGATACCGACTTTCAATAACATGGACCAAGCTGAGTCCTTCCGAGGCAAATGGTCCTATAATAGTTGGGGCTACGCAATAACCGGTCGCATTATCGAGAAGCTTTCCGATTGCTCTTTTTACGAGTACCTGAAAACAAATATATATGATAAGCTCGGAATGGAAAATACCTCAACGCGAATACAATCTCATCATAGCGGAGATATCGCAAAACCGTATGCGACCGATTCCAACGCGAACCCAATTCACCCACAAAGCCCAATGATATTTGAAGATACTTTATTCGAGGCTGCTGCAGGTGCATACTCCAACGTGGATGATCTGTTGGCTTACTCCGCATCTATCCTTGCGGCCTACCGTGACGGTGGCGACTCGGACCTTAAGGAGCTTGGGACTCTGCTATCTAGTCAAATTACAGTTCTGGGTCCGTCGTTCCGCGAGCGGTCATACGCGATGGGATGGATCCGCACCGAGCTACCTGGGACACTCGGTGCGATGGGGGAGAATATAGCCATTCTAGATGACGTGGATAAGCTTCCAGAAATTGGCCAGGGTTCGCCTTCAATGCTTTGCATCTATCACCAGGGTTCAACTGTGGGGTACTACACCAACATCGCTCTGTTTCCTGAAACCCAATCTGCTATTGTTGTCCTGACCAATTCAATTCCGCTGACGGATCCACCGGATACCATTATGCAAGCTCTCTCCCAGGCCCTCTTTGATTTTCCGAATCCAGTTGACCTTGTTTTGTTCACTGAAGATACTAGCAACAAGTTGATCCAAGAGTACAAACAACAGGCGGACCTAGCAACAAGTTGATCCAAGAGTACAAACAACAGGCGGACAGTATTTAATCAAGACGTCGAGTCAGGACTCGGAAAATCCCTTTGAAAGAGTATACAGGACGCTATGTCAATGAACTGAAGAATTTCGTGCTGGAAATCCACGTCGGCCCCGAGAATAACACATTGGATATCTTATTCCAAGGCCACAAATCCCAGCGATATAGCCTCAGACACTTGGAAGACAATATTTTTGAATGGTCCTTATCACTCGATGAGGAAGCAGAACGTGGTAGATATCACATCACAGAAGTTGATTACTTCCTGATTGAGTTCCGCACTGTTATGGCTAAGATGGATCATCTCGTCTGGGCAGGTTATAAGTTCACCAAAATTGCATAATCAACTTGATCAGTGGATCTGTGTCATTACGTGCTGCTGGAGGATCAGAAGAGAGAAAGAAGCACAAGCTCGTGGAGCTTGCTATAGGAGCAAAAAATGAACAGGATGAACGACATAAATTGTATGGGTATGGAGGAGAAGAGAAGAGAAAGAAAGCGATGATCTACAAGGACCTGAGGGTCACCTGATCCCCAGGTTCCGACAGTTCTAAGGGTAGGGTCAAAAGCTTTCGGAGTCTACTAGTAGAATGGGGGTTTGACTTTCCCATTATCTATAGTAGTATCACTGATTTTAGATTTGATATCTACATAGTCGAGCGTGATCGAACCCGGTGAAAATAATATATCCGACCAAAGCTGATGGAAAGATCCATGACAATGTTTCCAACCGCCTAGAATAAGGTGCCGAGATCAATCAGTGTCTGCTAGCCATTAATTCGTGAAGACAAGTTGCTTTTCTACTGTTAGAGATCAGGTGACTACCTCTGTAGGTACAGTAATCAACTCCCGCCTTGCAATATGGACGAAATGCCCATTTTCTCCGAGTATCCATTACTGTTTCCCTATAGGGCGGTCTTCAGGCGGACGGTCATGTTAAAGCATCATGAATAGGAGAGGGGCACATTCTCAACTTGTGACCATGCCAATACGTACTCCATTGGTGGCATACTGGCCTTGGACGAATCACTGCCGACTTTGGGGCGCGTCGTCGCCGCCGCATATCCATCACGAAATACGACTGGCAAAGCTTGAGTTCTGCTGAACACAAGTCAAATCCATGATTATACGGTTATACCTAGTTCCACTCACGTGCTCTTAAATAGTCATCCTACACCGACAACCACAGTCCCCGTGTATCCTCAGCTTAACAGTGTTGAAACGGTACCAACTCGCGCCAGTAAAGCATGCCAGTCAAACGTGCCTGTTTTCTCATCGCCATTCACTCCAATCCCAACAGTAGATGATGGCCTTACATTGTTTCCTGAATCACCTATCGATACACCAGTCGTAACATCTTTGGATGATCACTGCAGTGGTCAGTCGATCAAGAGTGCTACTTTCAAATACTCTCTTTCCGGTGGAGCGATATTAGAAAGCGATTCTCTTCACTATATACCAGGCTATACAGTAGTTCGTCCAAAGAACAAGGATGATGAAGCTTTATTGTGAAAAACGTTAGTCAAATTCTCATTTCTTCGTCCAATATAGAAAGCTGACCTTAGCAGAACCCGTGCAATGACAGCAGCTCCAATGTACGTGGTGTTGTTGAGCAAAAGGCCAAAAGCGGCTTGGCCAGTGAAGGTTAGTCGGGAGCGGAAGCCCATATAGGTACATATCTACCGGATAATGTCTGGTTCTGCCGCTGAGTGTTCACAGAGTACTGAGCACTGGTGCTCACGTGATCCTGGTGAATGCCTTATTCTTTAGATGTAGAATTCTTATATTTTTATATCTAAATAAATAATCTTAATACTCTTTCGAATCTTAATTCTAAGTATAATATTTTAGAAGGCTATACAAAATATAATAATCTTAATTTTAATCTTTCCTTTAATCTTCTATGTAAGTTTAATATAGTTATATAGTTCTTTTTACTCTAGAGTTCGTAAAGTTAAGAAAGACTAACGTTTTAACTTTAAGTATAAGGCTACTTAATATCTATAGTAATAGGTATTATTGATTAGATATAGTCTAGTAGGATAAAGCTTAATAAGGGACTAATCTAATAGGGTATATCTAGTGAAATCTATTTATAACTTTAAGTTAATTTCAGTTAGAGTTAGCTATAGATTTTATTATTAACTCAACCTAAATCTTCTTTAAGGATTAATTAGCAATTTTGTTTTAATAATTATAGATTACTATATAAAAATAATCCTTTTTCTTATTATTTTTATAATAATTAATTTAAATAAGCTTATAAAGCTATTCTATAATAAAATAGAACTAAAATATAAAGTCTTAAATAAGATTATTTTTAATTATAGATTAGTTTTTTTAGATAATTTCTAATCTAGCTTATATTATCTTTTATATATAAAATTGATTTTTTATATTAGATCAATAACTAAAATTAAAAAAAAAAAAAGTAATTTCTAGAATATTATCTTTATTATTTTACTAATAAAAAATAAACTAATTAATATTTTATAATAAAGCTTACATCTTTTAGTACTCTAATAAGATATCAGTCTAATCCCGATACGGGGAGGTAGTGACAATAAAT
>JACWFT010000031.1:0-55425 GCA_019775415.1 Penicillium sp. VS I D KN | reverse complement strand
AAAAACCAACGCCCTTCGGGGCTCCTTGGTGATATATATATATATATATATATATATATATTAAGACTAGCGCTAAAAAAAAAAGATCTTTAAAGCTAAAACAAAAGTTATAAAAAGAAGAATAATTGAAAAAAGCTTAAAAATAGCAATAGATTACTATTAATTAGACTAGACATAATATAATAAGAAAAACATAAATATTATATTTAAATAAGGAAACCTTATTTCTTTCTTAATAAAGAATTATATAATTAAAGATTTTGATAGAAGATCTTATTTCTAAATTTATAAATTTATTTAAAATTGTAGATTAAATTAGCTAATAAGCCTGTTGCATTATTTTATTTATAAAATGTAATAAAATTTATGATATCTTCTATATCTTACCTATTACTTAAGCCCTAAATAAATTAAAAATAAAGGCATAATAGAATTACACTAACTTTATTACTAAAAGATAAGAATAATTAAAAGTAGAAGAAATTAAAAAAGAAAGAATAATAAAGGAAAAATTAATAAAACGATTATTTTCTATTACGATAGAAAGACTAGCCTTCTAAATAATTAATGAATACTAAAGATATATGTTAATATATTAGTTTAATTGACTAATTTAAAAAAGTAAGAAAATATATCACTCTTATTTGTACCTTAATTTTGTTTTAATTTTATTTTCTTTTCTTTTTAAATTATAACTAATTCTAAAGGAAATAACTCTTTAACTGTTAGATAATTAGATTATCTTTAGTATAATATTTATCTTTATCTTTATTAATTTTATTCTAAACAATAAGATCATTTAATCTCTTTTATTGATTAATAAGTATATTTATTATTATCTTCTTAAAGCTAGAATAAGCATTTATATTAAAAAGTTATTATATTATAACTGAATATTATAAACTAATATAAAGTAGTATTTTATCTATATTGAATAAGATATTCTTAATATTAAACTTCAATATTATAAGTAAAATATTAATAAATTAATCCTAAAATAATACTAAATTAATATTTATTAGAATTACTATCTTTTTAGCTATTAAATTATACTTCATGTAATATAATAACTTTCTAATAATTCTAGTCTAGATTATAAACTATATACTTAAATCTTAAATAGAATTTATTTTTTATTTAGTCTTTTTTAAATTTACATTCATTATTTATAAGATCTTAAAATTTTATAGCCTATTTTATAATAAGATTAAAATCCGCTATATTCCTTATTATTCTAGTATTAACTCATTTATATAATCATTTAGGATATATATAAAAATTAGATCTTATAATTAATTAATTAAATATAAAGATTTTAAATCTTTAATCTTTTGTTTTTGTTATATTATACTAACTAAGAGTCAGTAATGAATCCGAATACTATACTAGTTATACCTAAATGAGTAAAATAATAAAAAGTATAAAATATAAAATACTAAAAGAGTCTTTTATTAATGTTAATTACTCCAATGCTGATATTCTGGAAACCCTATTTCTTATATATATAGAAGTTATATTTTTTAGTTATATTTGTTATATTTCTTTAAAATCTTAGAGAATATCTGAATATTATTAAGATATATTACTATAAATATATTAAGATATTGTTCTAATATATTATAAATAAAATGCTACATATATCTACTAATATATTAATAAGCCTGAATAATAATATTATATATTTATAATATTTAAACTTCGTTTTAAAGACTTACTTCTATTTATATTCCTTTTTAATATGAAGGTAATTATATATTTTTATAATATTCAACTTCGAGGAATACTTGGCTTTATAGATTTAGTCTTAGATCTCTTAGATTAATAATAATAGATATTAGTCCTTTTTTATATTTATATTATTATATGAAAAGATATTAATTCTTTATATATTATAATATACTTCTTAAACTTATTATCTGTTATATATCATTCTGAGCTTCTAATAATATTTATATTTATAGGCTATTAGCTTATTACCTTTGGTTAATATGTATTTATTTATTTAAACATATTCTTAAAAATAGTCTCTTATTAAATAATACTAGATAATATACTTAATTAAGCTGTACGTAGGGTCTATATTAAAGAATAGGGGACTAAGTATATATTTTTATTAAAGTAATTATCTTAAGTATAGAATAAACAAAAAGCTAGAATTATAGATTCTATATAATAATATATAATTGATTATAAAGAACTAAATATACATATAGTAATAATTTTCCTTATATATACTAGCCCTACTTATTAGAGTAACAAGATTTCTATTTTGTTATTAAAACAGGACATTATATAGTATATTATTAAGGGAAAGACTAGAAATAATATTAATATTAATATTATAAAAAAGATAATTACTAGTTTTCCAAGATGGAAATAATAGAATATCCTGAAATAGCGCTAAATTAGAAGTAAATTAGTATTTAGATGAGCTCTAAACCTATCCAAGTAAGTTTATAATAAGTAATAAATAAGAAGTAAGCTTATTATAAATAGCCTACTTAGCTCTGAATTCCTTTATATTAAGGAAAAAAAATACTTTTATCCCTTTATTTATTTTCTCCTTCAAGAATTAGTTTTATAATTAATATAAATTATATTATCGTAGAATTTAAATCTATACTAAATTAGTATTATCTTATATTTAATTTAACTTTTATTTTTTTAATTATTTTATCTTAGATTATCTAAGAAGATAGTAAATATATACTAAGCTATTTTTAAAGGAAACATAGAATCTATATATATTACTTTTTTTATATATTTAGCATAAGTCCTAAATGAGACATCTAAGATACTCTATTTTTTATTACTAAAGTATAATTATGATAGATATAAAAATAAATGAAATAAAAAGAATAAAAAGAACGAGATATCTTTAAATAATTTGATTTATAAAATTTTAATTTAACCCTAATTTATCTCTGATTTATCCCCAAGAAGTAGACATATTAAGATTAAAGGTATTAAGACCTTTTGTAATTAATTATTTATATAAATAGCTATTTAATTTAGAACTCTTTTTTCATTTAAGAGAATATAACATATTTTATTTATAATTCAAACATAGTTCTTTTATATAAATATTTTAGAAGAGGTTCAATATAAGCTACTAAAATATTATATAGAGATTATTATTCAATTTAGTTTTATTTTATAAATATTTTGTTTATATTAGATAAAAGGTGTATTTTTACTGTTTTATATAATTACTATCTTCTTTTATAAGTGTTTCTTAATATGATTTCGGTTATCTAACTACTTAATTATTAATCTTCTATCTGATTATAGGGGTTTTATAACTTTCAACTTCTCTTCTAAGATCTCTATATATATAAAATCCTTTTTTATATATTAAATTAAATATATCATAATATACTATGAATTATAAAAGGGATTTTTAATCTCTTAAAAGAAATAAAAAAAAAGTAGGGATTTCTTTTCAAAATATTATTTTATTTAATAGGAAACACTAAAGTTTTAGCGATTATTTAGTACTTAAAAATCACTATAATAATATACACTATAAATTAGAGATGTCATCTATAAAAGGAAGTAAAACTAAGTTTACAACTACTAGAAGAGATTATATAATTATCTGGATCTAGATTAAATTATGAAGTTAGCTAACTTAAACTTAATGGATATTTATTTATAAAAGACAGTGATATAGTTTTGGCGGGTATCTTAGAGTATCTTTATTTATAGAAGTATAGTGTGAGATATAGTAATATAACCTTTAAGTAAGGTAAAATATATATATATATATATGGGAGAAAGTAGAACTATATAATCTATAATTAAGCTTAAGCTTAGAATATCTAAGTAGAGACCCTAGATCCTAAATAATTTTCAATATACATATATACTCTATATATATATAATCTTGTAGTAGTAAGCTATTATAGTCTACACTCTTTTATTTTATTGTTAATTCTTACTTAGTATAAAATATGTATAGATTATAAGCCCTTATTTATATAGTCAACTAAAAAACCTTTATATCTTAGTCACCAGGCCTTTTATCTTAAAGGAGACTTCTGATGGAGAGAGTTATATTATATACATATAAAGAGTATTTATAAGGAAATATAATTCCCCTTTTAGTTAAACCCCTTTTTCATCTTATTAAGTAGATAAACAAACATATATAATATATTAGATCTTAGATTAATATTAATTAATTCTTGCGAATATTTTACAATAGATAAATATTAAAACTTAAATCAAAACTATATATTCATATTATAGTTAGAATCTAATTAATTTTAATATATATCTATATTTATAGAAGAAGTATTTTCAATAAAAGAATAATAAAAATAACCTATTATCTTCTTTTTTAAAATCATATTAGAACTAAGATTAGGAATATAAGATTTCTGTCTATTAATAGAGTAAAAATAATAAAGATTATAATGTTAAACTAAAATCTTCTCTCTAAAATTAACTATTAAATTAGATTCATCTTTTAAAAAATATAAAAGCTCCATCTCATAATAAATCTTACAATCATAAAGAATTAATCTAATATAGAAAGATAAATATATTATTACAACTATAATAATCTTAATTATCTATAACTAATTATAAAATATCTAAGTATAATAATCAAGTTTTATAAAACCTTTACACTTATTAATTTAATAAATAATTAAGATAATATTAGACTAATAGGATAGGCCTATCTTGATATTAAAAATAGTTTTAACAAAACTAAAGATTTATTCATTATTATTAAAAAATAAAATGAATATATAAGATACATATTATCAAGTTTAAATTCAAAGTAAAGATAAATAGATAAATATATTTTAAATCTACATAGTTACTTTAAATATGTAGTTATATCTTTTAGGTTAACTAATATATCTATATTACTATATATAGAATTCTAGGTAAAGAAGAATCCCTATCTCTCTAATTCTTTCCTTAAGGATTATAATCAGTCTTTATCTATCCTACGTGATATCTTTTTTTATTGATATATATATATATATATCTATATCTTAACCTTATCTAGTGTATATCCTGTATCATAATTTCCTTATATATTAACTAAAAAATAATAACGATTATTCTTTCTTAATTTATTGGAATACTGTCTTTTAATATAATATATTTTAGTAATCAAAGTTAACTTAATATTAAAATATAATTATTTACTTATTTTTTATTCATAACTTAAATACTGTAATGTGTAATATATATATATATTAATCTTATTAAAATATCAAGATCTAGAAATTCTATCTAAGATCCTGAAAGCAAATAAAAGATAGATAAAAATTAAATTTACTAATCTTTAAGATTTTCTATTAAGTAATCTTTAGATAATTTTAATTTATTCTAAGATAATAGATATATAGACCTATATAAAGACTTACAATCACAAATTAGGTTAATTAAATAATGATTAACTTAATTAAATTAATTAATAAATAATATATTAGAATTAGCTTTAAAAAAGTTTAATCTATATTCATATAAATTGAATAAAATTAATAATTTATCTATTATAATATCATTCTAAGCTTTTATTAATCATTAAGCTATTATATGTAGAAATAGGTGGTTTGAACTATCATTTTCTTATTTATTGTAATAAATATAAAAAACTTATGAGTTAAAAGTAAGAGATTTCTTATATATGTATCTAAATCTATATTTTATACAAAGTCTAAGCTAATAATATCGACTTAACTGTTATATTAAGATTAATAAACATATATCATTAATTCAATATATATTGTATTAAGAATAATTAAAATAATAATCTTTATTTTCATCTTTTCTAGTTTTTTTTTAATTTTGATTTTACGATAATTATCTATTATATATTTAACTATATATAATTGGGATAAAAGCTTTATAAGCATAATAATAGATTTATCTTCTTAGATACCGCTAAATCTTAAATCCTTTACTTTTGAGACTTATTCTTTTGATAAAATACATCTAATTTAATAATAAAATAATATTATTTAAACTTGATTTTACGAAAAGAATATATCAGTAAAGGGCTATAACTTCTTTATCAACTAATATAAGTTATATGTATTTTTAGACTTTTATCCTTAATTCCAGTATATTATATGTATATATATATATGTATTTAATTTCCTTTACCATTTTAGAGATACCCTTTCTAAGAGTATATATATATATATTGTAATTAGCTAGATTTTAAGTATATAATAGATATAGTCTTATTCTAAATTCTAATATTGATTTGAAATTAATATTATGGTATTAATAATATTTTAAATTAGAATAAGAATCGCATTCTTATAATATTCTAGGTTTTTCTTTCAAAATTAGGAGACAATTTCTCTTATTCTTGAAATCGAATGAAGAAAGGTTTGATAAAGCTTATAAAGTCTAATTATATCTAAGTTGTATCTAGATAGCCTAACTTCAACACAGACTTTCTCCGTAGGAATTACTATTAAAGGTACGCTAGAGCTTTTTCTTAAATTTATTAGTCTCTTTAGAATTCTAAATTAAACTAGCTGATAAGTTTATTAGATTACTTGACTTTATAAGATCTATAAGATGTTCTATATATTAATTAAATCTAAAGTAAATTAACAGTTGAAATTAAGATAAAGTTATAGTATTTTTACTTTTGAAAGATAAAGAATAATTAAGATGTAGAATTATTTACGCAGAAGGAAAAAAAGAAAAGAAAAGGTTATTTATACTAACTTTGAAAGATCAATCTTCTAAATATAATATTAAATATTAAAGTAAATATTAATATACTAGTATTTATTATTTAATCTAATTATAAAATAAAAATACACTGAATTTATACTTTTTTTTAATCCTGCATTATTTTTATTTTATCGTTAGATTTTATTTAATCTTTAGAATAAAAATCTTTAAACTTTGATATAGGTTTATTTAACTCTAGGTAGACTTTAATATACCCCTATAATATATAAAACAAACTCTTTATATATATATATCTTTATAATAAGTAAACTTATTAAAATCTAGAATTGTTAGATTTATAGTCCTTTAAAATGATATCTATTTCTTACTTTAGTTAGACTCTCTTTCTAAGGGTTATTAAATCTCTATAATATTCAAATTCCTTTATTAAAAGAGCCGTCATAACTATATCTATTAGTTTTTCTATTTATAATTATTATAAGCTTAATTTAATCTTATTAATAATGCTATATATAGAATAATATATAAAATCTAATTATTTAGTTAAAGGCATACAGGTGCTATGTTTTATTAATATGATTATGTTACTATTATCAAGTTAAATTTTGATTATTTTATATTTCTATCTTTATTATAATCTTAGAGATGTATTTATAACATAATTCTATAGAAAAGAATTTTTTTAATAGCTAAATATAGCACTATAAGCTCTATATATATAAATAATAGAAATATAATCTGTAAAAGCTCAAAGTATCATAATATAAGTATTCTACTGTAGAAATAATTATATTCTTTTATTAACTTTTTTCAACCAAGATTATTTTATAAATGATAAGTCTATATATCGAATTAAACCTTTTGTTTTAATTAATATCTATCATATCTTAATACTTAACTTAAGTGTATCTATTACATGTCTTATAGTATATTTTGTAGCGTAATAGAAGCTTTTATCAGATGTATGCTTATATATTAACGTATAATTATAACAAACCTTAGATTAAGTTATATATAGCTTATAAGCTAAGTAAGTTCAGTAATATTCCTTATTAATTTCTTAGCTTTAGTATTACTGACTAACTTATTAGTAATTATTATAAGCTTTTCATATTATTATGTTATAAATATCTTTATATCTAATATTATGGATATTTTATGATATCTGATTCAATTTCATTTTCATAGAAAATATGTCTTTAATATATTAAACTTAGTTATTTCTTATACTTTCATTTTCTTTATTTAGAACCTAAGAAGTATTCTAGATTATTAAGCTTATTATTTATATATATTTCTTTATTATAGACTAGCTTTAGATAAGTGTAGGACTTATATTCAATCAAGATACTAAATTAAAAGTAATTTAATACTATTTTAGATTATCTTATAAGTTCTAAGAAAATTAACAATTGTCTTTTCTTTTATAATTACTATTTCTTTTTCTTCTATACAATACATCTTAATTCTAATCAAAGAATAATACTTAGAAAGATATAAAAGCTTAAAGAATATATATTTCCTTTTTTTTAAAAAAAAAATACAATAATCTAATATCTACTTTATTCTGAGATATTACTAGGATTTTTATTTATTTATATACTATATCTATATTATAGTTTTTATAATTTATTATATGAGGGCAATTCTTATGAATAATTAAGATATTATTGTATTTCATTTAATAATCTTTCATTATAATATAATTAATAATTATAATAAAGTTTAAGTTAAAAAGTTTTTAAAAATTAAAACAGACTCTATTATTTTAATGCCTAGTAATTTAATAGGGATTTTATAATATTTAATATTATTTATAATAATAGATTAATCATATTTTTAATTTTAATCCTAATATAGCTAAAGTCAATATTGTTTATTTACAATTTATATAAAATATTAATTTGAATATATAAAACTTATATTTAGAAAATTAAAGTTTCTTATCTCTAATTTATAAGGCCTTTATTATATTTATGATTTTAGTAAGTAATAAAGATATTACCAAAATAATAAGATAAGAAAAAGATATGTAAATTATAATAAAGGTTTTATATTATTACCCATAGTAATTTTAATAAAAGTAAATTTTATTTATTATATAAAAGAGAAAATAGTAGTTTAGAAATAAGTTTTTTCGATCTTATCAAAATTAGATTTAAAAAGAATAAGTCTAAAATAAACTTAATTTAAAATTAAATAATATTATAATAAATAAATTAAGGTTACTTTAAGATTATTAATAGAAAACCTTAATTTCAATATTTAAAAAGTCTCATAAAAAGCTTCTATTCTTTTCATATTGAAGAGAGATAGAACTTTTTATTTATATATTAATTATAAAGGTATAAATAAGATTTAAAGAATTAATATATATGCCTTTAAATTAGATTTTATAACTTTTATTATAGATATATATCTAATTTCTCTTGAATTATGTAATCCTTTACTTTTCTTTAAAAAAGGTATAAGAATAGAAAGAAATCTAGATTATATACTGTTTAAGACTTAGTATTATTATTTAAAAGAAAATAAGTATATTATTGAAGTACTCGTAGATTATACTAACTTATAAACTTTTATGAAATAATAGAAAACTAATTATTAATAGATAAGATAATATATAACTTTATTACCTTTTAATTATATTATTAAGTATTTGTCTATTAAGGATACTAGAGATTTTAGCCTTTTAATCTTATTTATTCTAATATAGAATTATTATTAATTAAGTATTAAATTAAGAAAAAGAGCTTTATTATTTAATTTATTAATATAAAATAAACTAACTTTTATATTCTATTCTAGAATATACAATTTACATATAGTGGTAGTATTAGTTCAATAATAAAACCTTATATTAAATTGGCTAATAAGCCTATTAGGTTATTTTATTGAAAATATAATAAGATTATAATATTTTCTATATCTTATTACTTGAATTATAGATAGACTAAAAATAAAATAAAATAAAATTATACTAATTCTAATACTAAAAGATAAGAATGATTTAGAAATAAAAGAATTCGAAAAAAAGTTTATTCTCTACTAAAATAATACTAGGATTAGGTCTCTTAATATACTAATAAGTTTAGGAAATAAACATTAATATATTAGCTTTAATTAACAGATTTAAAGAAAATAAAAAATGTATTTAATCCTTATTTTTATCTTAAGTCTAGTTTAATTTTATCTAATCTTATTATTAAATTTTAATATAATATAAAAGAAATATTCTTTTTTATCTTGAACTATTTTAATTTTATAAGATTATTTTTAGTATAATTACTTAAATTATTAATCTTATCTTGTGCTAAATAGTAAAAATAGTATATTTAATCATCTTTAAAATTATAAATAAAATTTATTTGCAAGATATATATATATAGATATAGATATTATAGACCTATAGGGGGCTATACTACCTATAAAGTAATTATATCTAATTACCTAGGGTAGAAGGAATAATATATAGATTATATATAAGATATAGTTTAGAGAACTATAGCTCCTTTATAAAAGGCTAAATACTACTAATAATTATAAAGAAATTTAGAAATTAAAGAAGATCAAATAGATCTTATTATTTGAATATTTTTTAGTTTCTTTATAATAATTTATTATGTTTATAATAACAAATTGATAATAGTTTTAACTAATCTTAATATAATAGCTAAAATCGTTGTCAATATAGAATCTATTTGAAAGTATTGATTTAGAGTTATAAATACTATATAATGTTATATATTTAACTAAGTAATTAGAAATCTCTTAGTTCTAATTATGAGCACTTTTGAAAATTTATTATTTGAATATATAATAGAAATAGAAATATTATTATATTAGTTAAATAAGTCTATATTATAATAAAAAAACACTAGAATTATAGTTAAAGCCGTATTTTATTATTACTAATTATTCTAATAGAACTAAGAATTTACTTATTACTATACAAGATAAACGATAAGTTTAAAATCCTATTTTTAAAATTAGAATAGCTTATTTATTAATAAACATTTATTAAAATATTATAAATAAACTAAATAGAAGGTAGGTTTTCTTCTTACTAAATAAGCTTAATAAAGATTAGATTATCTTATTATAAAATAATTAAAATAGAAATTAGCCTTTCTTATTATTAGGCGAAGGATAGGTAAAAGAGAATAAATATTATATAAGCTTAAATACGATTAAATCAAGTCCTATCACTAAGTTATTAAAATAAATAATAGAAATCTAGATTATAGATCTTATTAATATAAAAAGTTATGATTCTTATTCTAAATAAAAAAATCATAAAGAATTAAATAAGAATAACCTCTAAGTTCTAATAGAAAAATATTATATAAATTATATTATAAAAATTTCCTAACTAGCTATCTTAGGTAGTATGAAATAAGTAAATTATGAAGAATGAATTTTTATTAAAAATAAATTAATTAAAAAAATTAAAGGTTATATTAAAAGACATGTAATATATTAAATCATAGCTTTACCAAAATACTATTGATATAATAATGTTAATTTATTGTTAAATTTTATTATTAGCTTATTCTCAATCTTTTTCAAAGAATAAATCATTAACTTAATTTTAATAATTATACGTTGCTACATTGAAATAGGCTCCTTTTTACTATTTTTATAATAACTAATTTAAATGAGCTTCTAAAGTTATTTCACAATGAAATAGAATTAAAATATAAAGCTCTAGATAGTATTATGTTTAATTATAGATTAGTCTTTATGACTAACTCCTAGTCTAATATCCTTTTATAGTATTTTATTCGTAAAATAATAACTAAATTAAAAGAATAAACTAAGTTTTAGAATGTTATCTTTGTATTTATTAATAGACTTAAACTAACTATTAAAGATAGATTGGTCTAAGATAATTAAGTTTTAATATTTAATAAGCTATTTAATATAGTAATACAGATTAATAGCCCTTTACATAAATAATAACTTAAGTGCTAAGAAATAGATTATTAACAATAAAGAAAATAATAAGCTATAGAAAGTAATTATTTCCAGTTATAGAATAATACTATTTATATATATTAATAAATTAAAAGATTATGCTAGTATATTCTAAATAATAAAAAAGGGTATAGAAATATAACTAAAAAACCCTTTCAAAGTTATGAAAAGCTAAAGTAACTCTTAATTGTAAATAATATAAATTTTATATAGAAGAAATAGGATTGTTAAGATATATTACTAGTAATAATAAATTTAATATAAGAAAGGAAAAGGTTGGGAGTATCCTAAAGTCGCTAGAACTTGAAGAATTATTTGGAATATAACTAATTCTTTATATATTTAAACTGGGTTCTTAATAGTAAAGACTAAAATATGATTATTATATAACTTTATAATTAAAACTATAATAAAAAGACTAATAATTAGATTTATATATTTGATAAAAGGTTAGATTAGAATACAAGAATTAAAAAGGCTATATTAACTACATTAATCTTAGATAGGAGTCAAAATCTAATTTATAATTATTAGATTCTTATTGTTACTAGTAAACTATATAATAATAAATCTATTAAAGAATACTTAGGTATTAAGAAAATAATAAAGCTAATAACTTATTACTCTTTTATAGTAAATATATATAAGAAAGTATAAACCTATATTAAAAGATATAATATACGCTTATAAGATAGGCTAATTAGATATCCATTATATAAAGGAATACAAATTTTTTAGAAGTATCTTAGAATTTATAGGAATAGATTATAATAGTCTTTATTATAAAGCTATTAGAATCAGAGGGATATAATATAACCATAGTTATTATAAGTAAATTAACTCAGTATATATATATATTCCTAACTATAGAAGAACTAATATAAAATATAATTTAAAATATCTTTATTAATTATAAAGGATTATAAAAGACTATAAATTAAAATTACTATAGAATATAGGAATAGTTTATTTAGCTTTTATATCTTATTTTAAAAAGAATACTAATCAAGAAGAGTATAAAATAAAAACCATATTAATAGATAAATAATATAATGGTAAGAATTACTTCTAGTAGAATAGTAAGAATATCTTATCGTAGACTGTAATCTATTAAAATCTAAGGGGCTATTATTAATTGGTCAAATAATATTATTTAAAGGTCAAAAAAAACTGTTTAAAATAAGATCTAAAAAAGTATCAAATTAATATCTATTTAGTTCTTTGAAAATAAATCTAAAGAAGTAAATATCATTATTTATATTAAAATAGGACTTTCTAATATAGTATTTAGGATACAAGTCTTATGTGATTTATTTTAGTGAGGTCCTTACTATTAAGAGGATTATCTTTGTCTCATTATTCTAGTGTAGTAGTATTGTAAGATTATATCTAATTATTATATTTATCTTATTATATCTTAATATAAAAGATAGTAGATAATATATATTATTAATAATCTGTTAAGTATAATTAATTATACTATCATACTATCCAAAGCAAATAAGGTAATTATAACGATTATATAAATGTAAATACTTAGTAATTACTTCTGAAGATAAGGGCCTAAAATTAGAATAGTCTAAAATAAGAAAGTTAGGAGGAATCTAATATATAAATTACTTTATAAGATTTACCATCTTCCGCTTACTACTACAATATAACTTATATCTATTATTCTAACTAGATAATTAATAATATATCATTATTACCTATTTTATTGACTTGCAGAAGTAGCTCTAGATCTATTATTTAGAAAAATAGATTAACAATAAAGACTTAAAAGATATAAGGATACTACTATTATATATATATTTAGTCCTTTATATTAATTATCGACTTCGTCTATATTTATATACCTAATTATATAATAGAAAAGGTTAATAGACTGATAATCTAAAGAACCTTATATATAGAAAGTATATAAGAAATAAGATAGAAAAAGAATAAATAATAAAAGAGGAGAAATCAGTTTCAAAAGAAAGGAATAATTCTAGTTCTTCTAATTATAATAAAGAAATAGACTACTATTATTTTTATTATATTTTTAGTTATTTAATAAGACAAGACTAGACTTTACCACTTATTTTATAGTACTATGGTCCCTTGTAGACTAGTCTAGTATAATTACATTATTAGATAAGAAGTTTAACTAAGCATAAAAGAAATAAATATAAAAAAGGTAGAAAGTAATTTTAATATACTAGCTATATTAAATTCGTTTCTAGGTAGTCCTAATTTAGATATTTAAGCATAATTATAATAAGCTTAGGAAAAAATTGAAGAATTACAAAGAATTTAAGCTAAAAAAATAAAACATCTTTTGTTACTAAAGATTGTAAATCTTCAAAATCCGTTGAATTTATTCTTAATGTATCTTAAGAAACAAAGATATTAAAATCTTTAGATATTAATTGTTAGTTTAAAAATAATATAAAATAGCTAATTGATCTTCCTCTTATTTTTTTATTATTTCTTTTAAATGTTCTTTACAAACATTAAAATTCCTTAGTCGGTTAATATATATTAATAATATTAGTAAAGTAAGACAAATAAAATATATCTTAGGAGAAATTTTAGAATAATATTAAAATATAAGACTAACATATAAGAATATTTTGAAAAATAAACTCTTATTTTAATTTAAAATACTATTAATTTTAAGATAAATCTTAAGAATTAAATAATTACTAAAACTAAGACTAAAAGTATAAGAATATATAAGATCGTTATTAGAAATTAAAATCAAAATAATAATATTTATTATTTGTTAAATAATAGTAGTGGTAGTAGTAGAATTCATTCGCCCGATCTAGCTTGCCTCTAGTAATGGCCGCTATGAGCGAAATGGTGCCCGCACCCGGGTATGCGTGCATGGAGCTGGAGTTAGGGTTCGCCGCGTAGGCGGTGGACCCTGGTTCTGTCCGCAATATGCCCACTGCCAAGAAATTAAATATAAAGGAGAAAGCGGTGGAGGATTTCGGCCGAAAAGTCAAGGAAAAGTCAAGGAAAAACAAAGGAAAGAACGTAAGGAAAGTCACTCTCCGCCCCAGTGACACAGCCACCAGCATCCAGCTTTTCGCAGCTTTTCCCCAGCCTTTTCCTACCTTGCTGGGAGGCCTGCTGTGTCTGCCAAACCCCTCTTGAGATTGTTGCACCTGCTGCGCCCGCAACTCCATTTTTCGGCCCCGCACACCTCCGCGATTTCGCCGCATCTCCCACTTCCCACTTCCAACACCCCTCGCACCACCATGTCCTCTTCTCCTCACTCTGCCCTCGCTTCTGCCTCACTTCCGCCTCACTTCCACCTCACTTCCACCTCCATGACACGCCGTCCCCGGATACATGACCCTTTCCCCGGCCGGTCAGCCGCTTCCGCGCTATTCTGCCTCTCAAGGGAAGGAAGGGGACCTGGCCCTTCTTCCTGCGATCCACGTTTCATCTACCACCACCACACTGCCTTGTTGGATCATATTGGTTATCCTTGCTCTGGTTGTTGCTGCTCTGGTTCGAATCCCATAGTGTCAGGATTGACCGCGTGGAACTGTCCGAGAAGGCGGGTCTTCTCCATAAAGGCGGAAATCGCTGGAACCGCGTTCTTTTCCTGCATGAATTGGTCAAAGGAAAGAGACGTGCATACGCCTGCTTTGGCAAGCGCTTCCCGCATATCTCTGCGCTCGTCTTCGAAAAAGGGGCATTCCAAGAGCACGTGCTTAGGTTGCTGGTGCCCACGGTCGCACTCGCACCTGGGCGAGTCAGCAATCCCAATTCTCCACAGGTAACGCTTTAACCCGATAATATTGAGCCGCATTTGAAGCATGATGGATGCTGACGCTTTCCTTTGACTTTTCCAGTAGTCCAGAACCTTCTTTGTGGGCACCGGAAGTAGTCGCTTTGTCGCCTGACCTACCTTCTTCTCCTTCTCCCACACTGCCTCCCACGTGATCTTCGCCCGTTCCCGGATACCCCGCTTCGCCGCAGCAGCGAGCTTGATGTGCCGGTCATATGGGCCTGGAACCCCCGCTTTTGCTGCCTGCTTTGCATGCTTATCCACGAGCTCGTTACCGGGAATCCCTTGATGAGCGGGGATCCAGCGGAGCTCGGTCTTGACGCCTTGATCTGCGAGTTTTTGGAGGTTTTCGATGCATCCGCGGAGATAGACCTGGCCAGAAGGCATACGTGGGCGAAGACGGGCTTGGAGTGCGACTTGGCTATCGGAGAAGATCACAGCGTGTTGTACGTGCTCTTTCCCTTGCACGAGCTCTGTCGCCATCTCGATGGCCCGAAGCTCCGCGGAGTAGACCGTGGAGTTTTCTTCCGTGCCCATCTGGCAGTGCCAGTGCTCGTATGTGACGTCAACCACCGCTGCAGCACCGATCTTGCCTTCAATTCCACTTCCATCCGTATATATTAGTATTTTACCTTGATTTTGATTTTTGCTGGATTTCTGAGTGCTTCTTCACCGCTTCGTCACGCTCTAGGATGTGCACCTCCGGAGGCATATGCCATGGTGCCCGGACGTATGCTCGCCGGCTCTCCCACGCGCCCGTCAAAGCTTCCGGGGGAGCTGTCAAGCATCCGCCCTCTGCCACGCATGTGCCTCCATCGGCGACCATCCACCTCGTTGACGCTGCTGCTGCGAGCGCTGTTGAATCATGAGTTGTGGAACTCCATATGCTGGACCCGTGCGTATCCGAAGAGCTGTCTCCGCAGAGATACGCTCCATCTGGATGCCAATGGGTGGAAGGTAGAGTTCAATATTCAGTGCTTCTGCAGCGCTGGTTTTAGAGGCTCCGCCGATCAGGCACGCTGCACGCTTCTGGATTGCTGCGAATTTGGTACTGATATGCTTACACTTCCCCTTCTCGAACCATGGATACCACGCTGACACGCCGTAGAGCATCTGCGGTATGACCACTGCTTGATATATCCTCCGCATTGCTGATGTAGACGCTCCCCACTTAGATCCCGCTAGACTTCGTAGGGCTTGTATGGACGTGCTGCCTTTCATGATTGCTTTCTCGTGGTGGTGGGCGAAAGTAAGCTGCGGATCAAGCCAGAAGCCGAGATATCTTGCTGCTTGCTCTGGGAAGATTATATTATGGAGTCCGTCTTGACCTTCAACGAGGAGAAAGGACTGGCCTTCATGCTTCCGTTCTGGTGGCACGAAGTGGATTAAATTATACTTCTTTGGGTCAAAAACAGAGGCATGTCGGCTTGCCCAGATCTTTGCTTTCTCACACGCTTTCTCGAGCTTCGAAATCGTCTGCTGCTCCGTCTTGCCAGTCACCATAAAGCCTACATCGTCGACCCAGCCCATAGTGGAGAGATCTCTCTTGGTCTGGCAGTCTTCGAGTAGGTCAGCGTTGTAGAGGAGATATAGAATTGGTGAGAGAGGAGATCCTTGTGGAATTCCTGTGGGCGTGGGAATGCGCTCTGATATGCCCTCTGGCATGCGGACACGCGTGCTTCTACCCGCTAGGAAAGCTCCAATCCAGGGTGCAAGCTGCCCGAGACGTCGTTTTTGAAGGTTGTGGATCAGACGCGCATGTGAGACGTTGTCATACGCGCCAGAGACGTCTAGCATAAGCAGAGAGACCATAGAGCCCCTTCCCCAAGCGCTATGTATCCGATCTATCATGATCTGGATAGCATGCTCCGTGGATATGCCCCGTCTGCCTCCAAGGTGACCTTTTGGCAGCAATCCATGTTCTTCCATAGCGTATGATATGCGTCTTGCGATAATGGACTCAAGGAATTTAGCAATTGTGTTAAGAAGAGCAACTGGTCGATATGACTTAGCTTCCTGGTAGTCTCGGTCACCGGCTTTGCGGAGCACCACGGTAATAGACCTCTGGAAATGGCTTGGGTTACACCCAATCCGTACACACGCCTTGAAGAGCTGGTGCAACGTGCTTAAGACCACGGGGATCTTAATCAGCTTGTGCCAGAGAGAATTCGGGATGGCGTCTTCTCCGGGGGCTTTGCCCGCAGGAGCAGCTCGTATGGCTTCCTGGATCTCGTGGTGTGTAATCTCTGGAAACTCCACGCTTTCTGGATATATATATCCTTCTGTGTCTGCCATATCCGCTTCTGGAGGTTGTGGGAAGAACGCGTGCTGGAAGGCAGCTGCATTCTGTTCCACGGTCTCTGCAGCTGCTCCGTCGCGGGTTCGAAGTGTAGGCGTAAGCGCACGCCCGTATACGCCGTTGCGGTTCCTTGCCCACTTTGCCAGTCTCCACATGCCACGAGGGCCCTCTTCGATCACCTTTTGCACACGCTGACGGTGGGCCTTGCTGAGCGTGCTCTTGATGAGCCGGTTCTTGTCGTTCCGGGCTTGCTGTAGCGGAGTTCATCGAGCGGGTCACGCGAGCGAGTCCACAGACGGCGAAGGTAGCGTACGGTCTTGACCGCTTCCCTGCACTCTGGGGTGAAGTCAGAGTTCGACCATACTGAAGGCTTGGCCCATGGCGTAGAGGCATCGATTGCTGCTTGTATAGTCCGTATAAAGGCCTGGGTTTCGAGCTCCACACGTTGCTTGCTAGCAGAGGCTAGATCTCTTGACATGACGTGCTTTTCGATAAATTCCGTGAGGATCTTATCGTCCGTGGCACTCCAATTTCGACGTTCTAGGGCCTTGAAAAGCGGCGTCTGCACGTCGAGAGTCGTGCGTATGGGATAGTGGTCAGATTGATGCTCGATATCGTCTGCACGCCCGTGATTGACCAGTCGCCCAGTCAGCTCCTCGCTAATCCACGTTAAATCGA
Source organism: Penicillium sp. VS I D KN (assembly GCA_019775415.1). NCBI lineage: Eukaryota > Fungi > Ascomycota > Eurotiomycetes > Eurotiales > Aspergillaceae > Penicillium > Penicillium sp. VS I D KN. The sequence goes on along the minus strand of JACWFT010000031.1, from coordinate 37,006 downwards.
TCACTGATTCTGCACCTCCACGCTCCCACGTGGGCCTACCGGCCTCTGTGAGCAAGTCAAGCCTGTGCTGGTCAGCCAGCAGCAAGAAATCCTCCGATTCCGCGTCTATTGGAGCTCCTGGACCTCCCCATACTAGATGGTGGGCGTTGAAGTCTCCCACGACGATATGCTCTGCTTCTTTGCGCTTCGAGAGCTCCTGGCGGAGCTTATCGGGCATGCCCGTGCCTTGTCGATTGTATATATTGTGCACAAAGAGATCGCTCCAGTTCCCATCGCCGTGGGCCTTCCGGAGCTTCAAAATTTGGTAGTCACGATTCACAAGCGTGCAAGACCACTCGCCGGGGTGGAGATCCTTTGAGATGTAGAGGCAGACCCCTGGGAGTTCGTCTGTGGACGTACTCGGATAGACGAGCTGGAAGAGCGAGGAAATAGGCTGGTGGGTCGTATTCGATAGGGTGTTCTTCCACGGTTCCTGCACTGCAATCACGCTGGCTTCCCACACACGTCGATCTCTAAGAAACGAAGCCATAACTGGTTGAGATTTGTTCACATTATACTGTAAGATTTGGAGCTTATTCATTAGATGATAAAGGTTCCTCGTTGTGCTGGTCGTCGCTGTATTCTGAAGCCTCGTGGAAGAACTTTTCCTCGGGCTCTGGGGGCGAGCTACCGACGTGGAATATATCTCCGTCGAAGATATCGCTGAAGTGGAGGCCGTGGCTTGGTGGAAGCGTCTCCTCCGTGGGTACGGGAGCTGGTGGATGTGGTGGAAGAAGTCGTAGGCGTGTGTGCTGCTCTCGTGCTGGCGGGTCTTGGATACCGAGCTGTTCCTTAGCGTTTTGCAGTAGCTGCATGGCTGGGTTGGCTAGAGCCGGAGCTGGGGGTGGAGATGGAGACCTGGCCTGCATGACGCGGTCTCCTGTGTCGTCCTGGGGCTCTTCAAAGCGGCGTTTCTTGTGTTGTAGGAGACGCTCTGGGTCCGATATGGGGTCTGGGAGCGCTTGCTGTTGGGAGCGGCCGTTCCTTGCACGCTTACTGATGATAAGGGTGTTCTCCGTGAGCTCTGGTTGCGTGGGTAAGCTCTTGTCGCTGAAAGTGGAGGTTTTAGACTTATTCTTGGAGCCCTTGGGTCGGCCCCGGGCCTTCTGGACCGCTGGCTGGCTGGCTGGTGGAATGGTATGCTGACTGGCTTGCTGGCTGGGCTGGAAGTCGAATCGGTTCGCTGGAGCATGCACTGAGTCTTCAAGCCCTGCTTGTGACGTGAAGTTGAACTCTGGGCACGCGCTGGAGCTCGTGCTGGAGCTCGTGCTGGAGCTGGAGCTGGAGCTGGAGCACGTGTTGTACGGAGTTGGAGAGGCACACGGTGATATGGCGGGCATTCCGCTCGTATCTGCTCCGCTTTTGCCTTCGCTTCTCTTTTAACCGGGCAGTCAAGACTCGTGGGTCTATGACCTCCGGAACAGTTGGCACACTTAATACGAATCATGCTGCCACTGGTTGACGGGCACTCCCAGGTCGGGTGCTCGTCCGCGCAGTGACCGCATATGAAGCTTCTGTGTGGGCAGTGTGATTGAACATGCCCTGGTTTCTGGCACTTGCGGCACAGCTTCACCCGGCCGTCTCGGCAGAAGAAGACGACGGAATGGACTTCAGAATTCCAGTACAAACCCTGGTCAATTGCCTGGTTGGCAACTGCTGGATTGTCAAATTCCATGACCACCGAAGCTTCACGCTGGCTCTCGCCACGCGGGCGGGTAAGCCCGTCAAGGTAGACAATCTCCGCCTTTCCACCCCAATTCATCGTATTCTGCCGCTGGATCTCGCTAATCAGGCCCTCTCGAGACTCAGGCGTGAGCTTAAAGCTCCGGATCGGCAATCCATGCACAACGACGCCCCACGACGGACTCTGAATCCGTGCTGCACGGCCAAACATGCTTACCCAGTCCGTGTGACGGCGGAGGAGCTCAGCACCCGCAGCAGAGTTGACCAGCATCGAAACGTCTCCAGACGGCAGCACACGTGCAGCACAGAAGTATGCGTTTCCAGCGAGAGCAGCTGAAACCCTCTTCCGCGCCTGCTTCTCATGCAGCTGCTCTGCCTTTTCCACGATCGCTTTTGCCTCCATCTGCCTGACCTTGTCTCTATACGTGGGATCGACTTTGATCGTGATGGATCGATCCTCGCGGAGCTCGACCTCGCTCACGCCTGGCGACGCCGTGCCGTCGCTTCTGTTGATGGGGGGATTGGCGGAGGCCGCTTGGTGTTGCCAGGCGCCCGCCCGGAACGCTTTCCAGCGGTCTGTCGAGGACAGGGTTGAAGCGGAAGTTACAGACGAGGTGGCTGACTTTTCAATGCTATCGATTCTGGTATTTAAGCGCTGCGTGTCAGCGGCAATTGCTTCAAAAGCAGAGATGACCTTTGCCATCTCCCCCTGAGCTCCGCTGACTGCTGCGTTCCCTAGCTTTTTTGCCTCTACGGCGAACTGGCGGACCGTGATGGCGAACCGGGTGACGATTGGCTCATCCTGGCCTGTATTTTCCATGTGTCGAATCACGGCATTTGCTCCAGCAATAAGCTGGTCCATTTTGCCGTTGTTGTTGCTTGGTCTTGCCGTTGAAAATTTTCGGTTTTCCCCGCGTTCCGCAGCTGCAGAACCATGGTTCGGGCGCGGAACTCCAACAGCTGCCATTTTGACCCGTAAAACCGGTATCAAACGGTAGCCGCTGAAGTAATTAAGATTTTGAACTAGGTCTTAAAGCCCTAGGACCCCTGATTGGCGAGATATTTCAAGAATCCGTTTTGCCAAGAGATAGATGTTTTTTTTTTTTTCTTTTTTTTTTTTTTTGTTGAATAATTAAAATATTATGAAACTAATAAAAAACCTATATTATAAATAAACTCCTATTTTATTATTAATAAAAACTTAGATAACGTTAAAGGTTTATCTATTATTTATTATAAAAGAGAAAAGAACATTTTAAAAATAATATTCTTAAAATTATATTAATTTATTGATTGATAAAAGCATACTAAAATTAAAAGTTTTTTACTTTAATTATGATTTCAAAATTATTAATTAACGAATCAAAATATAAATCTAAAATAAGCTAAATTTAAGATTAAAATAATATTATAATAAAAAAACTATTAATTCTATCTAAACTATGAGAATATAAATCTATCTTTTTTAAAAATAGATTCTAAAATATTACCTATTAATTGAATAAATAACTATTTGATTAATTTAATTGAAGATTATAAGTCTGTATGAACTTATATATTTGTTATTTTAAAACAAATTGAAACAACTTTTAGATCATTTAATAAAAGAGTCTTGATATTTATATTATTAAATTATTTATTAAATTTGAAACTAATACTTTAAAATAAGATATAGTTAACATTATATTATAGCTAAATAAAATAGAGTTTTTTATCTTATTATATTCTAGTCTTATAGAATTTATTAATCTAAAACTTATTACAGTATATGTGATTAAAAGTTGTATATTATAATATATCTTTATAAGATTCAATACTATTATTAATATATATATATATATATAATTAAAGCACTCTTACATTACATTAATTTTTAAGCTTTTAAAATAATAAAAAATTAATAATTAGTAAATAAGATAAATCTATAACTTGATTATTTTTTAATTTTATTATAAAATACTAATTTAATAACATAAATCTAGTGAATATTTTTATGGTTATTTAAAACACTAAGAATACTTACGATCTTAGTATTTTAATCTTATTTTAATCATAAATTAAGAAATAAAAATTATATTAATTATATATAATTTATACTTAATTAAATAAAAGGTCTAGATTAGAAAAGTATTTTGTTTTCATAAGAACTATGATCTCAAAATTAATATTAATATAATTAGAACTAAAAATTTATTTAATACATAAATTATATTACTTAAAAATAATTTGATTATAAAAACCTACTAATTTTAATTCTTAGATCCTTTTATATTAAAACATATTTTAATCATTAAAAATATCTTACAAATAGAGCTAAATAAAGATATAAATAAATATTAACTTGTATTAAACTTATCCTAATTAAATAAAAGTAATTCATATTATCTCTTATTAAAATATTTTAAATACATTAAATACAAATTAGGCTTTCCTATCATTAAATAAAAGTTAGATGATAAAATAAGCTTGATATAAGGTAAAGTTTAAATCAAATTAAGTCTTATTATTAAGCTATTAAAATAAATAATAAAATCTTAGATCGTAAGTCTTATTAATATCAAAAACTATAATCCTTATTACAAAAGTAAGAAAAAGGAAAAGAATTAACAATGATAAATCTTCAAATTCTAATAAACTATATTATTTAAAAGAATATTATTACCTTCCTTTAATAATAATATAAGATAAATGTCATTGAGATTGTATTATAATAATTCTCTGATCAGCTATTTTAAAAAGTATAAAATAGATAAATTATTAAAAATAAAATTTTTTTAAAAATATATAGCATATTAAGATATAGCTTTATTAAAATATTATTTATATAATAAGCTTAATTTATTCCTAGTTTTATCTTAATATTAGTTAAACTTAATTATAGATTTTATCGTTAATTAATAGTTATATCTATTATTGTGTTCTTAAAGCTGAAAAAAGTACTTATATTAAAAGACTATTATATTTAATTAAGACTTCTATAATTATGATCACTTATCTTTTTAGATAAGATTATATTTTTAAAATATAATTAGATATTCTGTATTTTAGAAAACTCTTTATTAAAGATTCTAGATCTTTTCTAACATCAGTCTAATTTAAATACTTAATTACTTATATTTAGAAGCTAACTTTAAAAGAAGATTTTATCTACTATCTTTTCTTTAGTAATTAGTAAAGATCATATATATTTATCTCTCTCTAATTTTAATCCTAATAATAATCCTTTAAAAAATAGACCTTATTTTCTTTATTTTATTATTGAAGATACTTTCTATAAATATTTAAATATATCTTAAAATTTCAAATATATCTTAAAATCAAATAAATATTATATAGATAATTAATATATAGATTTAATTTAGTTTTTAATATTTATAAAACAAAATAAATGTCTATTTTTTAAAATACTGTTCCAAAATAATATACTCTTAGTGCTATTCTAAAACCTTTTCTAAGATATATTCTATTTATCTTTTTCATTAATATAATCAATATATATTAGCCTACTAAGAACTTTTACTAGATATTTTAGAGATATAGGAAGAAAAGTAAGATTAAGATTAATTAGTAATTTATATCATTTTTAAAGTAGGGACTAAGTAGCAAAGGTTTTAATATTTTACTTTTAATATATTTATCTTTTTAAGATAAATTATAAATAAATTTAAAAGATCCTATATATTTATATTCTTTTTTAATTAAAGATATTTCCTTTTTAGCTTAAATTTGCTATAATTCTTTTAATTTTTAATTTCTTCTTATATTTCGTCTAGCTATCCCTTAGATCCTATAATGATATAATATATATAGTTATATTTTTAATTCTTAAGTAAGAAAATAATTGAAAAATAGGGCTTCTTCTTTTTTCTTGATATAAAGAAATTAAAAGCTAACTAAGCTATATATAATAGCTTACTTTTTATATATTACTTTTTATAGACTTATCTCTAGGCGAGTCTAAAGCTTATCTTTAATCTAGATACTGAATTACTTCTAATTTAATATTACTTTAGGATATCTTTATATTTATACTTTAGAAAATTAGTAAATATCTTTTCTATCCTTTTTCTTTACAATATATATATACTATAAAAAGTTAAAGAGTAATTATATAAGATATTAATTATTGTATTATTTGATATTATCTATTTCTTTAAATCCCATAGGATTCTATAATTTTAAACTATATAATTATACTTATTAAATTATATATATATAAACTATCTACTTTAAGTTATCAGAGCTACACGCTGGTCGAGGATTAGAGGAGAAAGGGAAGGAAGAAAGCATAAGCCGTATCAGCTTGCTACTATAAGAAAAGAGACGAACAGATAGAACAATATGTGTATTGGGGTGGTATGGGGGAGAGAAGAAGGGAAAGAGGAAGAAGGGCTATCTATCTATAGAGGCTTAGGTTACCTGACTGTAGGTAGACTCTGATATAAGTATTTAACTTAGGGCCGATATTAAAAATTTTTATTATTATATTTATTGTAAAACAGATCTCCAATAAAAAGTATCCTTTATGTCGACGAGTAGAAGGCCAGAAATGGCCTCGGGCGGTGAGCGTCGGGATCCGGTACGTATAGTCGCATATGCATAGGATAATGTCTAGCGTCCCGCTTCGGGCTGTTCTGCCGCCTGATCGCTCACCCTTGATCAGTGAGCACCGGTGGCTGCTCACGTGATGTTTGTCTTATAGCTTCCTCAGAAATTGGTTAGCCCTTATCCTCTCTTTGTGAAGTGCGGGCAGAGTGGGTCCGTAATAACTAGTATGTTTTTATGTATTAAAAAAAGGATATATATATAGACTAAGACTTGAGAAATAAATACTTAACTTAGAGATAAATATTATAATATTTTTATAAACTTTATTGATGCCTATCTAATAATGAAAGATATTAAGATGAAATAATACTTAAGGGAAAATTAGAGCTACTAAAGACAATAAAAAGGTATTAGGGAAAATATAACTTTTTAAAAATAGAAATACTATTTAAAACAGAAGGTAGATAAGGTATATTTCTCTATACAAACTAGATTTATAGAAATTAAATCTACGGCCGCTAGTAAAATAACTTAATGTATTAAGATATTTACAATAAAAGCAATAAGCGTTAAAGATAGGATTTAATAGGAGAAGGATGTAACTAAGAACCTATATCCTACAAAAAAAGAGACTTAAACTAGGTAAACTAAAGCTAAGGCCTAGAATTATATAAACTAAATTAAATAAATAGTAAGATTAGCCTACTTAAACTTATATATGTAATTAGACCTCTACAAGTCCCGTGGGACTAAATTAATTTTAGTCCCAGTCCCATGGAGGCTAACGGCAACGGTACGATTGCGACTGAGATTTGAAAGTTGAGGACGAGCCTCGACGTACGTATAAAGGACCATACGAGCGATACTCACGGTGACCAGTTAGCACCGCGTAACATTAGTTAAGGATTGAAGAAGAAAGAAAGAAAAGAAGTATAAGCTAAGTTATCTTATTACTATAATAAAAGCGATAAATAGATAGAGTAATATATATATTATAATGTTATAAATGAGAGGAGAAGGGAAGAAAAATGAAAAAGCGCTATTTATCTATAAAAGCTTAGATTATCTAAATCTAGGTAGACTTTAATATATCCCTATAATATATAAAACCTTATAAAAACCCTTCATATATATATATCTTCATAATAAGTAAACTTATTAAAATCTAGAGTTGTTAGATTTATAGTCCTTTTAAAATAATATCTATTTCTTACTTTAGTTAGACTCTCTTTCTAAGGGTTATTAAATCTCTGTAATATTTAAATTTTTTATTGAAAGAGCCTTAATAGATACATCTATTAGATTTTTTTTATTTCTAATTATTATAAGCTTAATCCCGTCTTATCTAACAATATTATATATAAAATAATATATCAAATCCAATTATTTAGGTAAAGGCATATAGCTACTATTCTTTATTAATATAATATATTAGTATTATAAAGTTAAAGTTCAATTATTTGTTTATATTTTCATCATTATTATGATCTTAGAGATTTATTTATAATATATTTCTATAGAAAAAGAGCTTATTAGTAGCTAAATATGATATTATAAATTCTCTATATATATGAATAATAAATATATATATATTCTTTTACCAATTCTCTTAAATGAAAGTGTTATTTATACATAGTAAGTCTACGTATCTAGTTGAATCTTTTATATTAACTAATATTTATTACTATATTTTAAATCGTTTTTTTCATTTTATCTATTAGAAAGTTTATAATGTACTTTTATGATTTAATAAAAATTTTTACATAATATGAGCTTATATATTATAGTATATCTATAATAAAGGTTATATTAGATTAGCCATAATTTATAAAGTAGTCTAATGTATTAATATCTTTTATTAATAAATTAGCTTTAATATTATTAATTAGCTTATCAAAGATTATTATTAGTTTTTTATATTGTTATTTTATAATTTTTTATATTTGACATTATATATTATATCTTTATAGAGATTAATATATATAAGAACACAACCTTCATATTTTAAGGTCTTAAAACTAACCTTTTCTAGATTTAAGCTTTTCTTATTAAAGACTTAATTTATCTTACATTTTATAAAGTCCTCTTAATTAAATGAATTCTTATATTAAATTTAATAGAATACTTTTATATATATTTCTCAATTATTAAATGAACATGTCTTTTAGTTATTCTTTTTCATATTATAATAAATTTGAGCTTTATTATTTGATTAATTACTATTAATATTATATCATATATTTCACTTCATTAAGATTCAACTTAATTATCTATTTTCTTAATGGAATTTATATGAAATATGAAATATAAGTATATTATTTTATATTTAGCATTTTATAGCTTTTGAAGCTATTGCTTTATAATAAAATACTAAACATTTATTTCTAAAAATATTTAAGCTATTTAATTACTTTATAAAGCATTAATCTTCTATCTTATAATCTTATCTATTATTTCTATACCTTTATATATAAACATAAGTTACCTTACATTATCCAATATTGTTATTTTAATAATATAGTTATGTAGTTAATCTATATATCTTTTTTCTTAAGAGACCTAGAATTAAGTTTAGTTTTTACTTATTTTATATATCTTATTTTAGTCTATTTTGATATCTCTTACATAAATAGAAATAAAGACAAAAATTAAGATAAAGCTGATATAATTAGATATCGCTTTATAAATCTCTGATATCCCGAGCTTTAAATAGTAATTTTGTTTTATTTTTTGAGGACTTTTTTATTATTATAGCTTTTTTTATAAAATGAAGATATTATTAAAAATAAGAATTTAAAGCTATGAAGTATAAAATTAAGCTTTATTATTTATTATCTAAGTAGCTATATATTGTAAAGTAATAGTTTATAAAATAGCTATTAATAAAAGAATATCCATAGTACTATTTTAGTAATTATTATTTGTAAATCTTATATATTTATATATCTTTATATTACATTTATACTATAATCTAAATTAGAGTTTTAAAGAGTTTTTTATGATTTATTATATTAAATATAATTCAAGAATATTGAAAATAGCAATTTCAGTATATTTTAATTTAATACTATTTTAAGACTAATTTATGAATATCTTACTGAATATAAACAAAATATTATTTTATAATATCTTATAATATCTAATTATAATATATAACCTTTTAATATAAACACTTACTTAAGCTTTAAGAAGATAATTATAAATATGATTATTAATTAATAATAAAATATATACTTTCAAAAAAGATTAAATAACATTTTTATTATATAAGGTAAAGATAAATTTAGTAAAAATAAAATTTATATATACTTATAAAATACTAATTTTCTATTGTTTCCTAAAAAGTTAAAAACGTATATAATTCAAGAGTACTTTAATTATATATTGGTTTACTTTTAAGTGATAATATTATATCTTAAAGAATATATTATAATATATAGCTTTTAATTAGATATACTATAGTTTACTTTTACATTAATAAATTTTTAAGACTAGAATATAATAAGATAGGAGATTCATTTTTTATTTGACTAAGATAAAATATTAGTTTCTAATCTAATAGGTAATTTAAGATTAAAATAAGCTAAAAATAAAACTAATTCCAAGACTTTAATAAGCTTTTAAATTACCTTTTTTATATTTTAATAAAATATATAAACTATACTTCTTAGTTTTTATTACTTTCTAAGAAGAAAATAAGACATTAAGTAATTTAAGCAAAATAATATATAAATCTATAACAAAAACTTTAAAATCTAATAAAGACCTAAATATCTCTAAAAATCTAAGATAATGATTAAGAAATACTAATTATTATTTTTTGAATCTATAAATAAACCTCTTAAAATAAATGATCTAAGAAATCTAACTTAAAATTAAGAAAATATATATTTTAATAGCTTAGCATACAACTAAGTTTTTTATAATTATTTTGTTATTTATTTTGTATAACTTATGCTCCTTACTTCAGAGAATAACAAAATATAGAATTTATCTAAAATTCTATATAAAATAAATATTGATATAGATTTAAAATATAATTATGTATTTAAAATAATTATAATATATTTAAAAAATGTAATCGTTTATTATTTCTATTTTTAATTTAAATTTGATAATACATATCTTATATATTGATCTTACTAAAATATTAAGGTCTAGATAATCTATATAAGATCTCTAAAATAAGAGATAATAGATATTAATTCTGTATTAAAACCTCATTTAAGACTCTATAATAAATATATAAATAAAAAGCTCTATTCCTTCCTAATATAAGAAATATAAGAGTTCTTATTAGTCTTTTTAAAGATTAAATTCATTAGTTTTTAAGGTTTTTTATTAAGTAATCTTAAAGTAATTTTAATTTATTCTAAGATAGTAAATATATAGATTTATATAAAGGCTTAGAACCTTAAGTAAAATTAATTGACCAATTAGTTATTTAATTAGTAAATAGTACTTTAGAATCTACTTTTGAAAAATCGATTTACATTCTTATAATTTAAATAGAAAAAATAGTTTATTTATTATAATATTATTCTAATCTTAGACTAAGCTTACTTTAAGCTTAAAAATAGAAGTGTAGTTTTAATGAACCTTTATCAACTAATAAATAAATATAATTTTAAAAATAGGGGTTTTAAACTACTATATCCTCTTTTATAATAATAAATAGATTTTTAGTTTAATTAAAGTTATTATTAACAATAAGGTAGGACTTTAATTATAATTTAGAGTTTTATCTACTATAATATAGGCCCGTTTTATGTCTAATAGTACCTCTATTATTTATTAGAGTAAGAGATATTATAAAAGCTTTATAAGTTAAACGAAAAGATTTTTTAACTATTTAGATATATAAAATTATAAGTTTTATAAATTTAAATTAGTATTTTTAACCAAACTAGACTAATAATATTAACTTTAGCTATTATATCAAGATTAATAAAAGTTTATTATTAATCTATTATTTTCAGAATAGTAAAGTACTATAAAATCCTTATTAAATTAGGGGATATTAAAATAGTAATATTTATTTTAATGCTTCTTAAATTTTTGACTTTAATTTTATAATAATTATTTATTATATTTGAGTAATATTTGAGTAATATCTTTAAACTAGAGTAAGGGTTTAATCTTTGAAATATTCTTATAAATTAGGATAATTTTAGCCCTATTCTAAGATATTTTCTAAAATATATGCTATCTATTTTATTCTATTAGTATTATTAATATATATATATATATATAATTTAAAAGGCGAATCTTAAATAAGAGTATTTCTGTTTATAGAAATAGAGTTAAATAATAGTTTTTTCCAAAGAATACTAAATATAGTTATGATAATTAATATTACTATATTTTTATATCATTATATTTTAAAAATTAGTCTTATTATAATAGCCATATCCTTCAAAAATATATATATATATATATAAATATCTGGGATATACTAACTAAAATAAAATAAAATATTATAAGAGATTCTAACTTTAGTTACAAAGTCTTTAAAGTTAACATAAGATTATCAGATTAAAGCGACCAAAGCTGGATAATTTCTATATATAGACTTATAGAATATAAAACTAATAAAACTTAACAATAGATAATATACCTTAGTTATTATAAATAAGTATTTATACTATAGAGTTATTAACTATTTATAAACTAAGGATAAGGATATTATATTTTAAGAGCTTATTAAACTTTATAAGTAAATAAGGGCTCTATCTAGCTCTTATAAAAATGAAGAGTTAACAAAGATTAAGAATTTCTGAATTTTAATAAATAGATAATCTTTACCAATTAACAAATATACATCTTAGCTCTATATATATATATATATAAACAATATAGTAAATAAAACAATAGATATGTAGTTTAAATTATAAAAACTATAATAATTAATACTATTATTTTAGAAGAAATATAATTTGAAGTTATATAAATAATAACATATTATTAATTGATTAAAGATACTGGAAAAAGACTTAAAATTATCTATAGAGCTTTAGTATATTAATATAAAACAATAAGACTAGTCTATATCTCTTATATGTTTATAAATATAATACTTAAAACATATATTAATATTCTTTTAAAATATTAAATTAAAAATAAGAAAATATATATACAGATAGAGATGAGTAATCTAATTAAATATAAAAATAAAAATATCTATTCTTACTATATTTATAATCCTAATATACATAGACTATATATCTATAAATAAAGCTATAGTCTCTTTTAAAAAAATAAGAATAAGATTAGATTTTGACTTGAAAGCTTTTTATCAATAAATTAAAAAAACTAAAATTACTATATATTATTTTTAAATAAAAGAATACCCTTATTATATATAATCTAAATTTTGCTTAATATATATTTTTGAGACTTCTATTCATTTTTATATATTATTCTTTATTTGGGATTAAGAGTAATTTTATAAAAGGAGAGAGTATAGTTATTATGAAAAATAAAAAAGATAGTCACCAATTTTCTAAATTAGAAATAAAAAGATATCTTAAAATAATAGTAAATTAGAGATAATTAAATATCTAGATTAAGAGTAAGCTCTAGACTTACCTAAAGTACGCCTATAATAAATAATATATAAAAAGTAAGCTTATTATAAATAGCTTACTTAGTTCTTAAGTCCTCTATATTAAGGAAGAAGAATCTCTATCTCTCTAATTATTTCCTTGCTTAAGAATTAGTTTTATAATTAATATGAATTATATTATCTAAGGCTTTAAATCTATATTACCTTAATATTATTTTATGTTTAATGTATATCCTTTTTACTATCTTCTTACCTGGCCCTTTTACTCTTTATTAAAATAAAAAAATATTATATCCTTAGAAAGTATAAAGATATTCTTAATTAATTAAAGGATATTAAAAGAATACCCTTTAGGCTTACTTAAGATAAATAATAACTAACTTATAATGAAAATTTAAGATTATATCTACTTAATCCTTAATATAGAGATAGGAATATTATTAGAAAATATATAATTTATACTCTTTAAATCCTAATATTTATATATAGATTATTTTTTATAATAGATTTTATAATTATAGTACTTAAGTAGAAAGTAGATACATCTTTATTACTTTAGATTTAGATAAATCTACTCAATTATAATAAAGTTAATATTTTATAAGTATAATAAAAAGATTTACTAATGAATAATATAATATTTTATATTTGACTATAACTACATAAGAAAGTAAAGATTGTCTTTATATATAAAAAGCTGATAAACTAAATTATTACTATATTGATTTTATTAATATATTTAGTAACTGAAAGGTTTAAATTAAATAGGAATTTTTAAAATATATTCGATCTTAAAAGCGCTAGGGTCATTTTAATTCTCTTTATTAAAAGATAAAGGGCTATTTAAAAATATATTAAGGATTATGATAAATAACAAAAGATATATGGTTTAGTGTTAGAAAGATATTATTAATTTAATATTCTCAGAAGAGAGTATAAAGGCCTCTATAATAAGAATAAATAAAGTTAAAAATATAAATAAACTCTTATAAAAGGTAGGAAAAAAATTATTTTGAATAAATTAAAGATTGATCTAAATATTAAAAAGCTATTTATTTTTATAGCTTTAAATAAAATTAAATAAATATAACTATAAGATATAAAAGAGTTTATGTTACCTATAAAAGACGAGAGGTACTTTGAAAAAGACTATTAATAAAAATGAAAATTATTATATTAATATTACTTTAGAAATAGGACTGTTAAATAAAAGCCTTAGATAATTTTATAAAAGATTCTTTTTTATATCTCTAGTCATAAAGATATTAATCCCTTTAATCTAACCTAATATAATAAATAATTTAATATTATATTTTCATTATATATTCAGTACAAAAAAGTTAAAAGCTACTATTTAAGTATTTACTAATAATAATATATTATATTCTTTTCTCTCTTATATATTAATTTAGACTTAAAGGAAAGAGTAAGAATATCTATTTGTTTTCTAATATAGTGATATAAATCTTAAATCTAATAAAATATTTATTTAGTCTAAAGTATAAGTTTTATATATTAGAGTCCTTAATTCAACCAAGTAATGTGATATATAATTTAAAATAGCTGAAATCAATGCTATTTAATTCATTTCTTAAAGATATCTAAATAAATTTATAAATTTAAAGCTAAATTTAATATTAAATGATTATACTTTAAAAACAATATATAAGTAATAATTAAAAATAGCCCTCTTTTTATCCAAGGGAAGAAAGAATTAGGGGTGATAATAAAGATATAAGATAAAGGTTGTTTAATATTTTAAAAGGAGCTATTATATAGATTACTATTAAAATAATTATTTAATTACTAAATTAATACTAGAATAGCTATATCTATTAATCTAAATTTATATCTAATATTAAAGACGGAGCTAAGTAATAACTTTTATAGATTAAGGAATTATTAGGGTAAGGCTTATTTATTGAATAGACCTTTTTAATAATATTTATTAGAGATTATATATATATACGTCTATAGATAGATTAGGTCCTTTCTTCTCTTGTTAACTATTATAATATATATATATATATATATATTATTCTATCTCCTCTTTTCCCTCTAGCGCCACGCGCTATTAATATTCCTTACAAAAAACTATAATTAAATAATAGGAATATAATAATATTAAGTAAAATAACTATTAAGAATAAATATCTACTCTTAAGGATTTAATATCTGTTTAACATATTTAGCTTTATATAGATCCTTTTAAAGATAAACTTAGGTTTAGAGTATTAATAGATTTTATATAAGTACTTAGTTTTGATATTATTTTGAAAGAAAGTATAAATAGTTAACTATGTAATTTACACTCTATAATTAATATATTAGCTATTTTTAAAATAAACATAAATAAAATATTATTATTAGCCCTAAGATAATATTCTACTTATTTAATGGAGAGTAATTATAACATTAAATAATTGTATAGATTAATAGTAATTAATAAAAGAAGAAAAAGGAGCGTAAAAATAATGTTATTAAAAATATTTAAGATCTATTTAAAGAGCTCTAATCAATAAGTAATAACATTATTTAGATAAAAGGGTATTTAGTGAATATAAGAAAGATAAAATTAATAATATATATTATTTACTATTAGAATATACTATATAATATAGTATATTATTATTATTTATAATCCAATCTTTAGTTAAATAAACTAAAAATTATTTATTAATATATAAATATATAAGAGGTTATCTTTATTTAGCAATAAATTAAGAGATTAGCTTACTTTAATACTAATCATTATAACAATAGTTATTATAATAATACTCTTAATACTTAAAATAGTAAAAGATCTACATATAAATAAAATTATATCTATAAGCTTTAATAATATTAATATTAATATTTAAAGATTAAGACTTTAATCTTAATAATATAGAATATATTAATATTAAAAAACAATACATATATTTATTCAAGAGTAGATCTTGGATAATATTTTTATTTATAAAAATAAAGTTAGATAATAACTTTTTATGAAGAATATTAGATAGATATAGCTATAATAATTATATCCTACAAGAGCTTATAGATTGTAATAGCTAATATATATAGATTATAATAATTATATTTACTTTAATATATGTTTTTTTTATTAATTATAAGCATTTTATAAATAATTAAAATAATAAATAAAAGAGTAGTATTCTAGAAGCTTAAGATTAAGATAGAAGATAAAAGACAATTAAGATTAGTATATTTTAAGATAATAGAACTTATCTAGATACAACTATATCTTATATTCATTCTCTAGGTATTAAATATGATTCTTTCTTTTTATCAGCTACTTGAAAACTAAAGAATATTATATTATAAGAGTTTATTAGATTTTATAAATAAGGAATTTAACTAGCTCTTATTTATAAGACTAAAGAATTAATTGAGCTTAAGAACTTTCAAAATTTAAGAAATAAATAGTCTATTGATTAACTAATATATATCTTAACTTACATAAAACCTTGCCGTATGTGTCATTTCCAGCACGCAGCGTCGCAGTGGATCCTCGTGGGTTAGTAATTTTGTTAGTAGGCTGGCTTGAAGGCGCTTCTCCAAGTGTTCAACATCCTATTTTCGGCAGTTGAAGCGCGTCTACCAAATGTAGCACGAGGTGGTTAGTGGGTTAGATCGGAAAAAAGGGGGTGATCTGTGTTCATCGGCATGGTTAGATGGCCTCGAGTCGGCCCGTCGCGATGGCGAACCGTATTGAGGCCCGTACCGCTTCCAAGTTCGGTGTCCAATTCTGCTCATCAGAAGGCGATTTTCCCCCCAGGGCGAAGGATATGTTTCCTCGGTAAGTCTGGGTGCATTGTAACAGTTCCGTTCTCTGCGCAGTCCATTTCCGACATCGAAAGAGGAAGTGCTCCACGGTCTCTTTGGCTTGTCCACATGCACACTGGTCGGTCTCTGCCGCGTTGATTCGAAAGAGATATCCATTCAGTCTTGCCATGCCAGTCCGGAGTTGAGCCAGCACGCTTGCCTCTTTCCACGATAAGCGATCATACAGCTGTCGCGTGTGTTTTCCTGGAAGTGCTGCGTCCACTCGTTTGGCGTGTTTTCCGACGTCCTTTGGCAAGCCTTTGCCAATGACTATATGTGACCGTGCGATATTCAGCGTTGTTGACTTCACCCTCGGAACTCGTGCTTGGAAGAGAGCGTCCTCTTGGATCGCGGTCCTGGCCTGCTCTTTAGCCAGGCCCAACAATTTGTTCTCTTCACTGGTGGAGATCCAGCGGATGTTGATCCAGTTTCCGTTTCTCCTTAGTCTTTGGTCAGCTTGTAAATCTGGTCAACGTGTCCCTGACCTGACTGTTGTCGGGGATTCCTCAGCGCGAGCGCTGCTGCTTTGTTACTCGTGAGCAGCGTGATTCTGTACCCTTTCAATACCGGTGGCAGGTTCAACACGTATGCCATTGCTGCCAATTCCGCCGAGTATGGGTTCTGCTCTGCTCTGACTCCCAGTGTGACAGAGAAGGGTTTCAGTTTCAGTTTTCGGTAGCGAGGTGGCTGCTTTTCGATCGCTCCGCCAAATCCCACCAATTCGTTACGCGCCGAGCTGCTGACCGCGATCTGCATGCATCCGCTCGCTTCGGTCTGGGGCTCTTGCGGTTCATCAACATCGGTCTGCACGCGTTCCTCCCATGGGGCCAACGTAAACGGGTTGATTGTCTCTAGTGTTTCCATGTCGATGTGCTTAAGCGCATCCGCTACGTGGTACAGCGGCGAGCGATGGTATCTTCTGAACTTCCTGATCCGATCTGTATTTCTGCGGAGAGGATTGGTTTCTGGCAGGGTATGCATATCCGTCCATATCTTCACGGCCCGTCTCCAGAAACGGTATTGTGCAGTGGCAATGTGGGCCTCCGCCTCTGCGACACTGGTCGCAACTGTGAGAAATGTCCCTACAATCGCTTGCGCTCCTACTCTTTGGACGCGGTTGATTGGCCCGCTGGCTTTGTCCTCAAAAGCATGCATCCACACATTGGAGGCGTAGTCCACGACCGGGGCCACCGTCGATGTGAATAGCTGCCGCGCTGTTGCTGGGGATAGACCCCGAAGTCGTCGAAGCTCCATCGCGGCCTCCAGGCCCTTGGACGCGTCCCTCGCAACATGTTCCTTGTACTTGAGTCTCGTGTCCATCAAGACGCCCAGGATCTTGACGTGGTCTTTGGGTACAACCGTCTGTCCCTTGATGGTAAACGGCTCATGGTCCGATTTACGCGTCTTGGTGGCAAAGTGTATATATAATAGCTGTCTTTTCAGCTTCAAAAGTCGCTCCACTTCTCCTTTCCCATTCGAGCGCCTCATTGATAATTGCTTCAATTACTTCCCGGTTACTCTGCGCGGTTGGCCCGGTCACCCATGCGGTAAAATCATCTACAAAAGCAATTGCTCCTCCCTGGCTGTCGATCTGTCGCTGTACGAGGTCTGCGTTGAAGAAGAGGAATAGGATCGGAGACAGGGGTGAGCCCTGAGGTAGGCCAGCTTGTGGAAGGCTCTGGACCTCTGACACTTGTCCATTGATTTGAATGGTCGCTGTTCGTTCCGAGCAGAATGCCTCGATCCACCGGAGCAGCATTTCCGGTATCCCTCGCGCCTTCATCCTCTGAAGCAGTCGTTCTTTACAAACCCCATTGTAGGCTCCTTTAACATCGAAGCTTATCAAACTCAACACCCGTCGGCCACGCCACGCCGTGTAGATCTGCTCTTGCAAGAGCAAAAGTGCTTGCTCCGCTGACCGCTGCTTTCAGGCTCCGAAATGGCTGGTCGGGAGCAAGCCGTGGGTCTCCACCGCGTGCGAGATCCTTTCTGCGACCACTGATTCCAGTATCTTGCCCGGTGTCGCTAGGAGTGAGATCGGCCGCCATGCTTTGGCAACGGTGTAGTTTTCTTTATTCGGCTTTTTGAGCGGTATGATCTTCGTGTGTCTCCACTGTCTTGGCAACGTGCCTTCTTCCATCGACGTTTGGAATAGATCCAGGACTTTGTGCTTGACCGTGGGCCACGTCATCTTCCACACTACCACCGGTAGACCGTCTTCACCAGGCGCTTTCCAAGATTTCGCTGCCGACAGCTGCCGTTCTATCTCCTCCATGGTGATGGCAGGCATCTCTACTGACGCTCTTTGTGGTCTATTACCTTCATCGTCAATATTCTCCGGCAGAGGCGGGAAGAATTTGGCCAGCAATTCTTCTGCTTGCTCTTTGTGATCGGCGGTGGTGGTTCCATCTGCTCTGAGGAGCTGTGGGATCTTTCCAAACGCCGCATCCTCTCCCGACTTCAGGTATTTAGCGGCTTTCCATATATTGTCGTTCCCTGCAAGAAACTCATTCCAGTGTTTCTTCTTCTGTTGCCGGATGGCGTCGTGGTATTGTTTCGCCGCGCTTTGGGCCGTCTTTTCTAGGTCTGATACCTTTCGCCCCGTCCGTCGCTTAGAGCGGGCGTGATTTCTCTAGTAAGTGTATATATGGCGCAGCTGTGTTAAGTCAGCTGTCCATCATCGCCTCGCGTGTGTGACGGTTTCGCCTTTGGTGTTAAAGCATGCACCGCTTCCGAGACGGCAGACATCAGTCGATCGGTTTTCTGCTGCACTGTACCTTCCACCGGAGTGGCGGCCAGGGTGTATGCGATTCTAGCATTGATCTCTTTCCATGGCGCGTTCTTCAGTAGAAGCCGTTCCGGATGCTTTGGGATTGGCCATGGTGTATCGTATACCGTCTCAATGGCACAGTGGTCCGAGCCATGGTCAGTCCCAAGTATTTCACACTTGGCCAGGGAGTCCGTCAAGTTGTCTGAGGCTAGGACGAGATCGGTGGTGGACTCGCAGTCCCCATACTGTCCTCCACCGTGCATGTCTTGGTGCCTCGCCTAAATAGACTACTGAGAGCCAGATCATTCATCAGGTCGATGATTAGATCCGCTTCGCCTTGTCTTCCCAACGACACGTCGTCTCCTCCCATAGTTGATCATGCCGGTTGAAATCTCCCACAATCATGATCTCTACCTCCTTGCCCGTGTCTCGTCGTGTCTTTGTGATTGCCTCTTTTAAGCGATTGCAAGCGTCAACTAGCGCCGAGGCGTCCCCACCCTCTACATAGACTGATGTCATGAAGATCAGGCGTCGGGGCAGCCTGATCACCGCTGCTGTGAGATCCGGAGATTCCACTGCCACTTGCTCCGCTTCTATATCCTTATTGACCCAAAACATGCTTGGGATCGCCCACCGGCTTTCCCTCCACCTGGACGGAACCATCTTCGTCCATTTGTGATGTCCCATTGGGGTCGTCACGAGCTTGTCTTGAATCCTCCTCGCTTGGGGTTCTTGAATCGCTAGCACCGCCGCGTCTCGAGTTCCTTCGTCGTTCATTAAACTATCGTGCACCGCGCCCTGTTTTCTCACGTTTAGTTGAGTGATTCGAAGGGTCTTATTCATGATGTGATGGATATAGCTTCCGACAGTTTTGGCTGTACGATTCATGCGGGCCTCCACATGGAACACATTTTGGAACCGTTTCATTGCAGTCACTGTGACGATGGCCCTCCGTGGCGCATTTTGCGCATTCCTGGGCGTTCTTACACTGGAATGCCTTATGGCCAATTTCTTGGCAATTGTAGCATTGCACCGGTCGTGGTCGATATTCAAAGACGCTGGTTGTCCCAGATTCTCCTCCAACGTGGAAGTATCCGTCGGTCAGGAGCCTCCGCGCGTCACTGCCTTTGGTCAGGTACACGACCATTGACCCATATGGCTTTGCGGCCTCCTTGCTGCTAAGCCACGTTATCGTGGCGACAGTGGTGTCGTTCTCCTCACCCAGGGCTGCCGCCGCTCCGGTTAGGATGTCATGGTTTTCGTCCAATACAACCACCCTCTTCACGCTGTCGACCTTGATCGGATGGAGATCGTCCCGAAGCACCCGAGCTCCTGCACCCATCTTTGCTTCCACCACTTTCTTAACCAGCTAGTGCTCGGCTTCATTGCCATACGTGATTTTGATCCGGTTGGTATTCCTTGGGCCCACAGTAACCGCGCGACAGTGCCATTGAGTGTGGTCTTCCATCGTCCGGATCTCTGTTTCGATTGTGGTCCTGATTAGGCCTGCAGATATCTTCTCATTTTCGCTTTCGGTCATCTTCGAGGTGTCTATCGTGCAGTATAGTGTGTCGGTGAATGTAGTTGGTGTTGTGTTCGACGTCGAAAGAGCCCGTATGTTGCTCGGGTGACTGAGTGGAGGAGTACGGGCGACATCTGCATAAGATGGGGAACTCGTGGGAGACGGGGCGCTTATTTCTTCGCGCAAAGATTGAGTCTCGCGGAGAATCTCATCGTGGTTATCCTGGTTGTTCTGAGAGCATGCCTCGGTGTGGCATTGCGGTGTCGGAGGTCTATCTGTCAGGATCTGTAGCTCGTGCCGAACTTCTGCGAGGGCGGCGCTGAATCCTTCTTTGGCCTTCCGCAGCTCTTCCTTGTGCAACTCATCTCGCAATTTGATCTCTTTCCGGAGTTTGACGAGCTCTCGCACAAGCTCAGAGGCGTTCGGGTCCTCAATCTCTGTGGAGGAGTCCGACGTTACCGTTTCTCGTTGGACTCCTGGCTTGGCCTGGGTCTTCTCCTTCTGCTGAAAGCGCGTATTTCTCTGCTGAATGTCGATTTCTTGCTCTTGGCCATAGTTGTTAGGCGGTCTGGCGGTGCGTCTCGGTCTCAATACTCGTGGCGGTGATTCTTCGTGTTTGTCGCGGTCAGGCGGTTCAGGGGTTCGCGTCTCGGCCCGTCCCGCCATTCTGTGGACAATACAGTCGAATTTTCCAAGCAAGGTCACTACTCTTTTGACCTCTAGGTCTCACGTTCGCTGGAGCCTACACGGTAGAGTTCTACTCGTAGGTACAGTCGGTCCCTTCAGATCTACAGTCGGTAGCGGAAATCCGACAGCTTTTTCGCATCAGCTACAGCCAATAGCGAAGTCAGCTTGCTCCCTACAAACTGCCATTCTTTGCTCGGGACCGAGGGTTCAAGCTGACCATCCCAGTCAGTGGACATCCGCTTGGTGGCTGATGGTCTTCCTTGCCTTGTGCGAGATAACAAGAACGGCGCCTTTATCTTCTATGTAGTTCATGGCTATCTGGAAAAAGAAAGTACAGTGTCGTTTGCGTATAAGCAAGGCATCAGAAGTGACTGCTTGTGCTGGCTAGCACCGAGTAAGCTTCAATATCGTCACAGGGGGAATGACGCCTTTCAAGGTTTTCAACAGCTCTTCATGTTGGATTGCGCTACGGAAAACTCTAGCTACCATGCCTTGTCCATACGATGATAGGACATTGCATCACGTAATTACTGGAGTAAGCTACTGTACAAGTAACTACACATGATCACTAATATCCCGGAACAAAACTTTCTACAATATGGTCGATCTTGGCATTAGGATCGAAGAAACATTCAAAGAGTGTAGATGGTTGCACCAGCTTCGAGGCGTACTGTGGTAGTGGTGGGGCGTCACATGTCTCTAGCAAAGCCTTTGTGCTTGCTTCTCTTAAGAACCATTTGGACACGCTCCAGAATGTCCAGCTGTGCGTCAAGACCGGCAATGACAGCGAAGCTTGGGCTTAGGGTATCTTAAATGCAACGTTCTATATTTTATCAAACATAGTCCTTGTCGAAACAGCTTACGCTAAGCTACCCCGCTTCAGGTTGAATCACCCTCAAATCTAACTTGCCTTATCTCGGTCTTGTAAAAGCGCGCCGACTCGGCTGTGTTTATCCGCTAATCAAGATTTCTGGCCTCTTGTACGTAAATGACGTACGCCAAGCCCGTTGATAGGGAACAGCAAGGAAGACATTAGTCAATATATTCACTTCTTTCTCACATACCGTAATATTTTTTGCTTCCTTCTTCGCAATATTTGGTGAGATCTTCAATAGCATATATAGGCTGATTCCTCATTGTAGCCTTTGCTCGCAATCATTGATCATATTTGCTGTAAAAGCTTTCAATATATTCTCTACGATGCTTGACGGAGCTCGTACAAACACTTCTGAAGTTCGTGAAAGACAGCCGACTCTTGAGGCGGCGAAAGAGAAAACGAGACAATGGTAGTTTCCGAGAAGAGTTATATAACCGGCAGGCGGTTGCCAGCAGTGTTTCTCGCTAATGCCATAAAAAATCCTGGTATTGCGCGGGCAAACGTGGCGGTGTCTGTGGACAAACCAGGGGGCGACCTTGAATGGGCAAAAAAAAATGACGGTTATGTAAGTACAGCGAATTGAACAGCCGCTATGGCTATGGTCTATCGGCCTTCTGACGCTAACTAAGTGCAGTCGCCTCTTCAACAACATATCCTTTTCTGGGATCGCGACGGTGATGGGATGATCTTTCCCTGGGATACATATAATGGAATTCGGGAACTGGGTTTCAACATCATCTTCGCAATCCTTGCAACCCTCATTATCAACATCAATTTCTCGTACCCCACACGTCTGGCGTATTCATGGTTCCCCGACCCTTGGTTTCGCGTTTATGTACCCAGCATCCACAAAGCCAAGGTAAGTATCCGAGATACTGTTGTATGCTGCATACAATAACAGAGCTTACCCAGTCTTAGCATGGCTCGGACAGCGGCACCTACGATCCAGAGGGTCGCTTTCTGCCGCAATTGTTTGAGAATCTGTTTCCAAAATGGGACCAGGATGATGACGGTGCTTTGACACTTCGAGAACTCCTCATGCTTATGCACGGCCATAAAAATCTAATTTTATTAGCTATACTTTTACTTTAATAAGTACACTAAAATTTACATGAAATTATGTTAGATACAGAATTTGCTGTACCTACATTCTTTAAATTATTACCTTTTGTATTTACTGTATCGTTAAGTATAATATCTGTATTATTATCAGAATTCTTACCAAAATTACTTATTAATTTTAAATGACCAGGATGATGACGGTGCTTTGACACTTCGAGAACTCCTCATGCTTATGCACGGCCATCGATGTGCAGCTGATCCGTTCGGGGTATGTACTGACCTGAATTAACGAACTTGAGTCGCGCTGACAGTCTCGTAGTGGTTCGCAGCCCTCTTTGAATGGGGAACGACTGGGCTTTTAATCCAGAAGAACGACAAAGTCTACAGAGAGGATCTGCGAGCTGTATATGATGTATGGCAATCTAGCGTCGATTGGTATTGACTGGAGTTGAAGCTGAACACCGATAGGGCTCATTATTCTGGAAAATTCGCGAAGCAAGAACGACTCCAACCGGCTGGACACAGGGTTGGGGCCTAGGAGGCGACGGTTTCATTGGAGGAACGAAGATGTTCTAAAGGTCATCGAAGGAGCCAGTCTTTCCACCAAACAGAGGTGTGGAATAGATTAGTGATGTGAGGAGGAGGGGCAGGTTAGAGAGGATACTTCGAGGGCTGCTATTAGCGCTGGGAAGAGACGGGAAGAACGTATTGGCTGATGATTTTGATGCGCCTCATTACTTAGACTACCTGAAAGCCAACTACAGACTTCTGTCAGGGTAAGAAAGTACAATCGGTTGCTTGGTTGTTATCATTTACGCTGACCCCTCATGCTGAAGCGTTATGCAGCATACGGCAACTATATATATTCGCGTACGTAGAGCTATAGTAGTCCACTTCCTAAAAACGAATCTAGAGTCTCGTCAAGGCCTGCTGTTGCCTAATAGCCGGTAAGTGGATTCCCTGATGAGATAAGCAAAAAAACGGATCCAAGATCTACTTGTTATTCCTCACAGAGACAATCTGGTAGCCGACGAGGCTCGGGGTCTAAATCCGCTTATCCCGATTCGATACATCTTGCTCCCGTTACACCCGCCAGGTCCACCCCGGGATTCCAAACCTCCAGGCCCTACTATGCCCCTCATCCGCAGGATCGGCGTGGCTCACTCTATACTTACGGCTACGAAGTCTGCCATCCCCGCCTATGATATCGCCGCAGAGTGGACCCACTCCACCTTCTTCGGCCTCAGCTTCAACGCCCAGCGGCTCCGGTTTGAATGTACGCGACATGCTGCACCCCGGCGGACCCCATACCCGCAGTCCCGCCGATAGCAACATGCTCACGGCGCTAGACCGTTGTGGACCTGGTCATAAAACACATTCGACGTTCTATTTGGGCCTCGCAGGTTATGTCCCACCCCGGTGATATGTGGAGAAAGGACGCGCGAGACGAGATTGCGGGGGACTGCGAAGGGATGATTCGTGTACTGGCCACACGCTGGGGCAGCGCCATGTGTTGAGAATCATGGTGAACTAGACATGTCGTGGAGAAATCCGGTAGGGTCTGCGCCTTTCATGCTGTAGCCTTCGAACGGTTCCGACCAATTGTGAGAGGGGTGGCCGCTCACGCGAACATACATCAGGCCAATTGTTGAGCCACTTTCACCTCGCATTGGGAAATCAATCGAGATCAAGCAGCATAGAGAAGATTACGAAATTTCTTTTGTCAGAAGTCAGTTGGTATTGGAGTCATCAAACCTTGGGTTTCTGATTAGGCTCAATTCGCCTCAGAATCGCATCTCAGATCTATTCACCGAGTAGAGACAAGTTCTGATAGGGGAATCCCTAACCTTGTCAGGGGTTTACCCAATCTAAAGCAATCGATGATGGACGACGGTTCACTGAGTCTCGACTGACAGTTCGTCCTTATCTGGGCCCTCGTAATGCTTGTGTGCAGCTGAGGCTTTGCAAGACGCAGGCTATTTTCAATCACGCTTCGTTCTCATCCTCGTCCAGATAATGTTCGTGGTTACTGATCTCATCATTATGTGAAGATGCACGTTAGAGCATTATCGGACTGTTGGTCAGATTGCTGTTTAAAGAATGCAGCTACCCTTCCCGAGGACTATCACAATTCTATTGACCAGTAACGTTAAAGATGGGTTCTCCAGCACAATCTGCAGAATACAGACATGCAGGAAAACGCACTATCCAAGTCTAGTGCTCGCGCCTCTCCACAATTGATTAAGAAGGAGAAACGAAATGTGTGAATGAAATCGTATATTCATATCAGACCCAATGTCTGATTAGGTCGATGCTCCAAAATACGAGCGGCTCGTAAAATAGATGGGTCCGCAGTTTATAGGGCGTCGTTCCGGATCGGGAGACATATCCGGGCAGTGGAAATTTTTGTCCTCTAGGTCAAATTTTCGTGATCCAAGTAATCGGAGGGGACCCTACCAGTATCACCCCTGGTTGTTTTTCCCGGCCAGAGATATTATGCAAGAAAAAGAAAAGGGCGCCCTGGCATCCGGAGATCACGATTGTCGAAAGTGGTCAGGATAATTCTAGAGTAATTCTCCCAGTAGAGGACGGAGCCAGAGAGAGAAATGGAAACAAAAAAAAGAAAAAAAAACCCAAAAAGAAAAAGCAAAAGGCATGCCGAATCATCATTACGACCATGGACCAGGACGTAATAGTTCCTTCCTATTGTAGATGAGATTTAGCGCGATAAGGAGGCTGTGATTGTGCCACTCTCATTCCCGTGACTAGGTGGAACCAGCTTTTGTATTATCCATGCACTCTATGCATTTCGTTTGCATTTCATTTGCCTTTGCCATCTTGATTGGTCTAGAAAAAGTCTCTTCTACCTGCTTATCCAAATCTAGCTCAATTTGTTTAATTTTCCGCTCAAAGGGTTTCAAACTGGATTGTGTGAAACTACTCGAATGAACTACAATCTAAGGGGAAACTCAAGACGTAAATCGAACAAAAAATTGCTCTGTCTCACAGACACTCTCACTTGGTAGATGGGTTCGGCATTCCAGAGGTATCAGGCCATTTGCGGAAAAGGTCCGCGAGATGATCGATCGGCGCCGTCAGGAGCCCCACCACTGTCTCAAATGGAGGTTTGTCTGGTGCACTAGGGTGAAAACGCGAGGGCACAAACATCTTTGTACGGCCAAAGCTCTTAGCGTAGCTCTCGCTATCCTCTTGAGATAAGGCTGCTTCCAGCTTTGGCAAGTCGTCAGCTTCTTCCTCTTTGATATGCTCGTTCAAGTTCTCCATCAGTTCCTTGATAGTAGGAATGAACCGTGCATCTAAAGGAGTCATGTTCTGAAACGCCTTCAATTGCTCTTTGACCTGATTAAAGTGAGTCTTAAGCGGATGCGGATGACAGATCAGATCGGGTACCTTCAAATGCTCCTTGCGGTCCTTACTAGCCATATCAACGCCATCGGGGAGCAGCTTTTCGAATACAGGATAAACAACGAGTTCCTCCCCAATGGAGTGTCGAGCTAGCTCCCAAGTGAACAGATTTTGGAAGCGCGTCTGCTCATCCTTATCCGATGAATTGACAATCTTTTCATAATATGATTTGATCTCACCATGGTCCTTTTTGATCGCGTCGCTGATGCCCGGCGCCATAGTGATAGGTGAGGTTGTAATTCAACGTCTCTGAACAATAGGTGATAGGAGCCTACTGAAATGTGCGGTCCTAGGTGAACGTAACATATTGAACAGAAAAGTTCCCATTGAAATCTTATTAGTTTGGAAAGAGGCTATTTATGTGTAAATCGGTCACAACAGTAGGTGACGCGTCACTAGCTCTTAATAGCCTCTTGGGCTCACAGTCATTGTGACGTAAAGATACCTCCAAGTGAACAATAATGCGACAAAACGCTAGGACCCGCAAGCAAACACCCCAAATTCTAAACGAACCCGATGCACCAATCAGAGGAGCAGTGATGGTAAGCATCATAATGACGGAGCTTTGCTTGCTGCAGGACTTTGTTACGCTCACACTTTCAGATACAACAATCAGGTAGGCCCACAATTGCGATATGCCACTTGCCAGAATAAGCAGTCGTGACGCAGACCCGAAGCGTTTTTGGGATTGGTTCAGGGATGCCGTCCCGCTTCTTAATCAGCAAAAAATCTGCGATTAACCACGAGTTATTTGTCCGAAGAATGAAGTGTTCAGAACCTGTTGGATGCTCACGTTCCCTTGGAGTAATAATCACTTTAACAAGTAGCCACTACGTATTTAGTTAACTCAACTTTGAGACGCAGGCTCTTGCGTGCTCGAAGTCATCGGTCCAAGCGGCAATTGTAACTCACATGACAAGATCAAATAGTCTACGATATGCTGCCTGACTTTTAGATTGAATCGCGAGAGTTGCGATGATTCTACTGGGAAGGTAACCGAGTTATCCTGCATTTCAAATTCCCCGATCGGCTCCTTCTAGAAGTCAGCCGCCACAAATTTGTGAGTACCCTCCAATCAGTACTATACAGGTACATTCCGGACAGTCTCTCTGATATAACGTGATGCGTATCCACTACTGCTATCAAGCAGATTAGCCATTGCTCCACCTCATCAGGTATTGTACCGACTTCATGGGATCTATGATGTCTGCTGCCAGTTGAACACGATCGAAATCCGACAACGTATAGTCAAGCGTGCTGAATCGTGATTTGATATGATCGTTACCAGCATCAGGTGAAATTTCGTGAGGTGGAATCCTCGCAAGTGGTGCTCTGCTTGGCTGCTACCAGCTATATTGACCCATTTTCAGATCACAGCGCTTTAAAGCACCAAATATCGTCAAGCCTATTCATTGAAAGCGAACCCAAAGTAAGCGTCTTGCAGACATACTTATATTATGGGTTGATGATCAATCTGAACAATTATGGCCACTCACCCAATTCAAGCCCTAGGTCAAGCCCTAGGGGAGGCGGTTGGCTCTGCTAGGGTCGACCCCAGGGCTTACCAGCTAACATCACTGTTCCAAGGAGCAAACGATAGCCCCGCAAAAACAGCCGCAAAGGTTACAGGTGTGCAAGGCCCCGGAAAAGAGAGGATGATAGCACCTACTTCACAAGTAACGAGGGCATACCCTTTCCGGATTCAGCTCACAGCAAGACCGTCGGAGGCATTCCTGTGGCTTCTGATATCCATCTATTCCAAGAGCAGCAGCATTTAAATAGATCGAAGAATCTGAAGAAATAGTTCATCCTTGCAAGCCCGATTTTCGTATTTCAATAACGCAGTGTGTGTCTGGCCCTTCAAAGGTAGCAGTGGGGCCTTCGGATATTTCGAGACAACCAAAGATATTACCGAGTATTGCAAGGTTGGTTCACCCAAAAGGCATCCCGCGAAGCTTGGACTAAAAGAAGGGTAAGTTTAAGTTGCTAAGAAGAAAGCCAAGTAAGAGAAATGTCTAATATTCGCATAGTAACCACGCAGGAATAATGTTTTTCAGTGATCACGGTACACCTCTAGGATGGAGACATAACCACGGATACGGATGTCATACTCCTAAATGGTGTGGTTATCTATAGATTCATTTTCAGGTGCACTTTCCATGTACAGGACAGCTAACTAGGTCCATCAACAAAGACGGCGATTCTGTCTATATCAAGTATCATTTCCTCGCTAATCACGGTCAAAAACAATTTACTGCCGACGAAGCCATGGGATTTAGTGGCGAAGGCCCTGATTGTTCCAAGCGTGACCTTTGGCGGGCCATTGGAAACGGCGAAGAGATTACCTGGATTACGTATGTTCAGATCATGCAGCCGGACGAAGCTGATACAGATAATCTGGGATTTGGCCCAATTGATGTCACCAAAGTTTGGCCCCAGAGCCAGTTCCTGCTGAGCATTCTTATCTACTATGCAGACACTTCGCCTAACAAAATGGTCGTCTAGTTGCACGAATTCGGCAAGCTGGTCTTGAATCGCAATCCGGAGAACTTCCATAGAGATGTTGAGCAGGCTGGTTTTCTCCGGGCAGCATGGTCCCGGAAGTTGAAGACAAGTCCGGATCCTCTCCTTCAAATTCGCACCTTCTTCTATCGTGATGCCCAACTTCATCGAGTCGGAGTCAACTGGCATCAAATTCTAGGTAATGTTTCATTTCCTTTGTAAAATCATAGTACTAAAGTTCCCCCAAGTCAATTGTCCATTCATGGCATCTTTTACGCTTCGTTGAACTTCGATGGTCAATGAGGGTCGACGCAAACCACGCCGGAAGACCACAGTATGCACCGAACAGTTTCGGATATAAGATCCGCCCTGATACCGCCAAAGCTCCATACAAGCTTGCCGCTAATATCGGGAGTCGTAGATCACATTTCTGGCACGAGGGCAGCTCCTCCGAGTACCAGCAGTCTCGGGTGCTCTATGAATAGGTTATGAATGGTAAAGCCCGGGATCATCTCCACTTTAACACTGCCTCTGCTATTAAGAAGGTTGACTACCCCATGATTCAAGTGAAATAGTTGGCACAACTGTGCAGAGTTTCGCGCCAATATGCTAAGGCTGTGTACGATTCGTTACCGGAGAAATCGTTCACCTTTGACGAAGTAGAAGGAAACGCCAAAGGAGCTGAGAAGATGGGCACGGAAGGGAACTTCAGTCCAAGCGGGAAAACAGATAAGTTGGTGGAAAAATGCCCTGCGGCAAAGGTATACAGCACCTAGTGCAGCTAGTGACTATCATAATGCTAGTAGTGTTCATAATTCATTGTCACCGTTAGTTTCTGCTTAAAGGGTCGTTCGTACGCGTGTGTTGAGTCGAGGTTATTTTATATGAGGTGCACAATGTTGCAGGGATTGTTTTGGAACAAAAGTCAACAAAAGTGGCAAGGCTTGGCCCTATGAAAGCTTAGTGAACTATTTCTGGAACGCAAACGTCCCGTACAGCGACGTGAGTGTAAGTGACACCCACCGCGCTACATCAGTGTGTCCAAGATGAATAGGTGGGACAATACGAAGCCTTCGACTTCAATGGAGGTCTACTCATGAACCACCGGGTGCTATTGTCAACCAACAGTCTCAAGTGGTCGGTGATCTGCTGAACTGTTGGCCTAGTATTGACACAAAAATGAGGAATATATTTTTGTGGGGGTTTTCTAGAATCCTGTGGTTGACTCCCAAGCCTTGACGCCCGACACGGCACTTTGCAGCTGAGGAACATAAAGAGGCATCATTGGAATAACTGCTGCACAGGCTTCAAGAACTGGCTCAACTACCTATAAATCTTGTCTGGTCAGGTATAGTCACGTGCAGTTGACAGTTATGTCGCTAAATTCAATTTTCCGTCATACTCGGCTGTAACCTGTGACGACCCACGTTGAGTGGAATCGAGTCGTGCCGACCGGCGAAGCGGTGCAGAGGTGGACGGATCTCGCGCTAGATAAGCCCCTGCTAGTCTGGCTGAACGAAGGGGCCCACCAGTGGCAGATGACTCGCTTGCCGTGTGGACGGAGTGTCTCCATATCCAACGGGGGACTAATAAAAGGCAAATCAAGGCGTTAGGGCTACTTTGTTTCGACTGTGGTCATCAGTATCTTGGTTGTCGCCAAAATATGAGGGGGATCCACACTTCCCTCACACAGCATGACATGCCAGATCCTGTACGTCGCTTTTCCAACCACTCTTCCGCGCAGAACAAATGAGAGCGCTCGGCACTGATGGCAACGCAAGACACGCGCTCTTCCGCATAGTCTTCGTTCTCGGTCAGACAGAACACATAGTGGACGCTGTCGAACTCTTGGCTCGGAATGAGACTCTGGAGTGTCAATTTTTGGGAGCCAGCCCAGATATTAGCGACCGCGATCGCCAAAATGGCGGGGTGGGCCAGCGAAACACGCCGTGAAAAACCTTCGTCCGTACCATTGGGGAAGACACAAATGGATTAATTGGCTGCACTGGTTGCACTGGTTCGGGAGTGATTGACAGGCGCACCGGCGAGTCTTGCCTGAGCCCGTGAGGTGACCGGTACTGACAGTGTTGTCGATGCAGGGCATCGCCTGAAGACTGATAAATGGAGAAGCCATTCTGGAGCCATGTGGCACTCGCGCCTAGTTGCGGACGGCTGCTTAATACCACTCCTGCCGTTGCCGGTGCCATCTCGCGCAGAGGAAGTCTCTGGCGACGTCACAGAGTTTCAACTGAAATGATGGCGACGTCACAGAGTTTCAACTGAAATGATGACGAGTCTAACGGTTCTCTGGCGAGAGTGATCAACTTTTGATGGCGATCTTGATGTCTTCAGGCTTGATCGAATTCATTGCATGGCTTGCCTTTTTTCATCATACCGCAACAGGAGCCAAGACAGCCACTGGGGCTGACCTCTATGTCACAAACCAGAAATGGAATCCGAGGCAGCATGGTGGTCATGTGGTTTTGAGGTGGTTGTGAAAGGTAGTAAAATGCTTCAAATTGTTGGTGGTGTTGACATTCCTCGGTCCTTCGCCAGCTTTATATCCATCGCCGTAGGCTCTTTACCTTTATGGCTGTCTGGCCGCTGGCATGGAATGCTTACTTGAAACAGTTGATGTGCCGAAGAAGCCAAATGGACGTAGTATGCGCTTTATGCGGTTGATCAGTGGCCTGGGCGAAGAGATGTCATTCTAGATCACTGCGGCTGTCGATTACGACGACCATGCATTGGCGAACAGACTAGCTACTTGAGCAGCAAAGGCGACAGATGCTGGGAGAAAATAGATTGCCTATGGGATTTCGAAGTGCGAGCATAGGCATGCTTGATAGACAATCGACAACCTTGATACGATTTGCTAATGAGGACCTTCCATGATTTACAATCTACTCTTATGGCGCTAGGTGCGAGAAGTGAGTACCAGGATGAATCCGGTTTTCCTGGCTGTCGACACACTGCTAGGAATTGATTTGTCATTCCCAGGAGCTGATCTAGGTGAGTACACAAAGGCCTCCTATAATCAACTTTCACAATCAGCTTATACATTACAGCCTAAAATCAGAGACATGCCCAATGAGCTTTTGCTGTGGATTGTGTCGCATTTGCACGGCAGTGCAATATTTAGCCTCGCATGACCTGCCTTTGTACTTCCTATAAGTTTCTGCTCCTTGATTCACGCATTTATTCATAATTACTTCGTATTTTTCAAAACCATTCGAACAACTATGGGCATGTGAACGGACAGCTTTGAATCAAGTGTACGTCATAAGGACTAGGAACTTATACTGTATCAAGTAATTCAATCTCAAAGATATTTTAGCGTGGAATTAGTGCATTGCTATTCACAGTTTCCTTTTAAGCGGTTGTCTACGGTATAGGTGTGACGTCATTTACTGGGTTTCATACCTACAGGAACCCACCTTTAGCAGTCGCTCTTGTAAACTCTTTGCTGAAGTTGTTACCGATTGCCACTCACTGGCTATTCTTGACGTTTGGTCCTTGGCATTGCTTGTACCATGGATCGGCCGTGTAAGATCGAAACGCAACTCGAGCAAATCTGTTCGTCTTAGAGCCTTCTTGTACCATAGTTTCTGCCTGTTTGTTTTCCACCTTTCGGCAAGATTTTGTGATGATCTTTACTTTTATCATTATGACATAATGGTCATACAACAGGAATAGACGGTCCATTCCTGGGCTTAAACATGGGTCTGGCCAAAGAGCTGGTTGAATATTGTCAGAGATTTGTCATTGTGATTTCATTAGCAACTGTGCAAGATCTCCATTCATCGATCCGAGCTCCAATATAAAATCTCTTGCGAGTAATCAAAAATATAGATGCAAAATATCCTTTCCCGCTTCACATATCAATGATTCAATTCGTACACACAATCTCATAACTTTATCATCTAACATTTCTGACAAGTGCCACAATGTCCGACAACACCAACCCTGGTAATTTCGCCAACCGACCTCATGAAGAGGTTGAGAATATTGCTCAGAAGGGTGGGCAGTCTAGCCACCAGGGCGGATTTGCTTCGATGGATCCCCAAAAGCAGGTTAGTGAAAGCGTCAACTATAATGACAACATATAGCTAAAATTTCTCTTCAAGAGGGATATTGCATCGTCGGGAGGTCACGCTTCAAGCGGAAGCTTCAAGCCCGGGGACGAGAGAGCCAAGGAAGCAGGTCGCAAGGGAGGTCAAAGTACAGGTCAGCCGGATGGATAAGATGGTTTTATTGCCTGTGGAGTCACTGTTATAACTACTGGCAAGGTAGTTGATTTCCTAAAAGAAAATATAACAGCTCTGAATAAGCATGGGCTAGAATTCTTGTCCCTAGCAAACTATCCTGGCAAACCATCCCTTTTGTTCTGAGGATCTAAGTTTGTATTCCCTAAGATTTCCTTTCCTGTAAAGACCTGCCAAAGCTCATCAACCTCTTGTGGGAGTCGATCCCCCATATTCTTACAGCACCGAATAATATGATGTGTTAAGATGAAGCCGCTGGCTTGAAAGCCGATATAGGTTCGAAAGCAGTGCTGTCGAAAGATGACTCTTTCTTGTGGTCCATGAGATGAAATATATTGTCGCTGCTGGACTTGAGGCCTCAAAACAGCCATTACACAGAGCAGGTTGTTACGATTACTCTCCCGCTATTAGGTGTATTCGAGGGGTTGAAAAGCCCGATGACATGATGTTGTTGACCTTTTGCTGCGTGGATTTGGCGACCTTGGAAGCTTGGTGATAACGCTGCTGCTGTCAAGGCTTCTGCCTTCTGTTATAGTGCTGTTTGTTTTGACTTTATATTCGGCCCAAGCGCCATTTGATCCATGGTATAGTTTTTGTCAGCCCGGCAGGTTCTATCTAAGATAGATAACATTTTTTGCCGCAGCAAGTTCATCTCGAATTGAAGTATCTTTCCACAACTGGTCACCGCAAGCAAGTACAGGAAGTAGTAGTAGTAGTAGTAGTAGTAGTAGATTTCATTTACACTGACCCCTCGCAAAGCGATATGCAGTATACGACAACTATATATCTGCTGAGTATGTACATTTAGAATGATCCACTTCCTGACAGGAACTTAGAGCCTCGTCACGGCCTATCGTGGCCCATTGCCGCTCCCATTGTTAGGCTGCCCTTATGGCGCACGACTGCGAAACCGCTGAGACGCCTCGGCGAAGTCCAGTACAGCCCGGATCGTCTTCGCCCTCGAGACGGTGTCTGGTCTACCTCTCTCACCTTCGTTGGAACCTCCCAGCAGACTCGCCGCGCTGTTCAGCGCGTCCCCCACCTTCCTCCTCAATTCCACCCTTAACTCTCGGAGCCTCGGGCATTCCATCAATACGTGGGCGACTGTCTCTTGCGCGCCGCACTCGCACTGATCATCATTGCTATAGCCAATCTTCTTCCGGTAGCTGGATAGCCGGTTGTGGCCCGTGCGTAGCTGCGTCAGCAGGTATGCGCGATTCCTCGGTAAATTCCCGTAGAGCTTTCTCGTGTACTGCGCCGGTAGATCGCCGTCAATTTTTTCGCAGGTGGGCACCTTTGGTACTTGTCTTCCACTCTTGCCCCCATTGGTCGTAAATTTTGCTACGGATGAATGCGTTCTCCCTCGATAGAAGCGGTCGGAAGGGGTGAGTTTTACCCGGCTGCGCGGCTTCCTTCGCGAGTCGATCCGCTGTGTCATTCCCGACATTCTCACAATGTCCTGGGATCCACTGGAGGCGGAGTCGGATGTCCTCCGCCTGAACCTCGGAGGCTGCCTGTGTGATTGCATGGACGATTCGCTGACCCGATTTGTTACTTGGGTTTTGGATTGCTTGCAAGGCCGATCTGCT
This sequence comes from Penicillium sp. VS I D KN, assembly GCA_019775415.1. Lineage (NCBI taxonomy): Eukaryota > Fungi > Ascomycota > Eurotiomycetes > Eurotiales > Aspergillaceae > Penicillium > Penicillium sp. VS I D KN. The sequence goes on along the minus strand of JACWFT010000031.1, from coordinate 1,643 downwards.
GTCACACAGGATTGTTGCCGTTGACCGTACACCATCTCCGGCATGTGTGCGCCGATGGGCTAGCTTGAACACCAGATCGACCGCGTGGAAGATGCCGATGAGCTCTGCTACGTGGACCGACCAGCGTTCCATCGGACCCACCTGCACCTGTTGAGATTCCATCACCTCTTCGTTGTCGTTGAGTGCGACGATGGCGGCTCCCAGATGGCCCTCGCGCCCCGAGGCGTCTGAGTAGGCAACGATGTCAGATACTTCCCTTATAGACTCCGCCCTTTCTCTGGCCATTTCCCGGTCGTGTTCCAGCTCGGTCTCTGTGAAGGCGTCCGTCCGCCACGGCGGCAGCGGGCGTGGATCGATCGTTTCTAGCTCATTGAGCCTGTCGACGTCCATGGTTTCAACGCTTCCGCCAGAGGAAAGCGCGCATACGATCCTATATTGTTTCTACGACGCTGGGCGCGTGGTAATGCGCTCCAAATAGGGTGATGACGCGGTAAAGTGTGTAACCTGGCGATGGTGCGCTGCGCTCGGTGGCGGAGACGGAGGTGTGTGGGAAGTACATGGGCCTCCACTTCTAGCGTCGTTGTCGCTACCGTTCGGAATGCCGATAAGATTCGAATCAATACGGTTCTCTGAACCGTGCTTAAGTGACGGAGATGAGTCTTGTCTCGGAGCGGGTCGTGCCAGACCGTCGATGCATAGTCTACGGTGGATGTCACGCATGCCTGATAGAGTTGTCGCATTTGTTCTGGGCGCAAGTGTCGCAGTCCACTTAAGGCGATAGTGGTCTTGGTGGCGCGTTTGATGGCCTGCTGAACGTGTTCCTTCCAGCGAAGCCCCTGATCGAACACCACCCCTAGCAATTTGGCTGTGGGTGACGGTTTGACGACAGCTCCATCGAAGGTTACCCCTTCTGGGTGTTCTCCTCTCTTTCGGGTGAGGTGGATGAGCTCGGTTTTCTCCGCCGCGAAGCAGGATCCAGTTCGTCGCGCCCACTCTTCGATACGAGGAATATCCTCAGACTGCATTTTGGCTACATTTTCCTCGGCTGAGCGGCCCACTCGCCATCGGAAGTAGTCGTCAATGAATGCCGACGCGCCTCCGTGGGAGTCGACGGGCTGGTCGACCAGATCGGCGTTAAAGAAAGCAAACAGGATAGGAGACAGTGGCGAGCCTTGCGCTAGACCTGCATTCACTAGCAGCTCTGTCTCTGTACGGAAATCGTCGAATCCAATGTTGGCATGCCGGTCACTCATGAAGCTCGCGATCCATTTTCTTGCCACCACAGGGATCCCTCTCGCCTGTAAAGAGGCGTCTAGGCTCACCCTGTTTACCCCGTTGAAGGCGCCCTTGAGGTCGAATGCGATTAAAGTTACCACCTTGTGTTTGTACCATGCTTGGTCGATCGCATTAGACAGCACCAGCAATGCTTGCTCGGTGGTTCTGCCCGGGCGTCCCCCGAACTGGCTGCTCGGTAGCAAGCCGTGCTTCTCTGCAAGATAAGATAACCGTCGGGCCATCACGGCCTCGAGGAGCTTCCCGAGCGTGTTCAAAAGTGAGATTGGGCGGTAAGCACCGGGCATCGCGTAATCTGGCTTGCCCGGTTTCCGTAAGACAATAATTTTCGCGCTCCGCCATGGTTTTGG
>JACWFT010000308.1:0-16020 GCA_019775415.1 Penicillium sp. VS I D KN | reverse complement strand
GGGTCTTGGGTTGGGTTTCCTCGATGATAACCCGCCCACGGGTCTGCTGACTAAGACCCAACCCAACCCACGGGTTGGGTTTTCGTGGGCGGGTTTGGGCGGTGGGCGGGTTTTGGCGAGGTCTATTTGTAGGCAGGATTCCGAAGAAGGCGGTCAAGAGCGGCACCGGTAGCCGCCGCGTATTCTCGTTCGGTCACCTCGCTAATGCTGGCTGTGCGCGCCGTCAAGCTCCGATATTTATATGAGGTGAATGCAGAGGCCCAGACTTCGGCGCAATAGTCTTTGCCAGCACAGCTTTCGCACGTGACGAGAATGACAAGCTTATGACCTATTGGTGCTCTCCGGAGTGGGCACGCACAAGCCAGCACATTGTGCGAATCTAAACTTTGCTTAAGACAAGCTAGACGCGGCCCGTTTGGCCCGAAAGCCTTGGCTGCTAGCGTACAATCTCTGGGTCCGGCCCAAGATCTGCACTGTAAGCCCCGCTACTCAGTGGCAGCAATTTCTTGGCGACGTTATATACCCACGCCACAATAGCTCGAGCGAATTCAGTGCCATTTTGGTCGCGGGGCCAAACCCCAGTTACTACACACGCAAAGTCCCAGTCTCTACAGCCGAACGCAGTGGCTCGGCCCCTACATCGCGGACCGCTCCGCCCCCTTGTAGGAGATGAAGGTAGCAGGATGGCGTGGGACGAGCCTCGATGGCCCCCACCAAAGCATCGGCGATAGCTCCGATGCTTCACAAGAAAAAGCACCGCTTGAACGAGGACATCTTGCTTCCGCTGTGTCCATCATGCATGCTGGACATGTACATTTCGACCTCGAACAAACCGACACTGTCTACTGTATTGCAGAATGCGTCCTGTCCCAGGACAGTACTAATGGGACTTGATATACGCGAGTCAGAGACGGCCTCAATTGCGGAGGACTCGAACGAAGTAATGCCGAGATGAAGCTGATCGACGTCCCAGTACAGATAAACGTCTGTAGAGCAACTTTGAGGCAGCGTTTCGGCCACAAGGTCATTAAAATTGTTGAGTCTGACAATTGCCTCGTGTTTATCACTCAGTGGAACCACCCAATTTCGAATTGAGTATGTCGGAGTCAAATAGGTTTTGGAAGTGACGCTAACAACTATGCCAATGTTGGTCCCAGCGCCTCTTATCGCCCATAGCATGTCGGTTTCATTTTTGGGACACAGCGCACCGACCGGTCGATGCTGGCATGGTACATGTTCGACGAATGTCGGGCGGGCATATTAGACGTGGCAGCGGGGGCCAACACCCGTACTCCGCAACTGCTAACTGGTAAATGTTGTAAATGAAGGATGAAACGGACTCCACATTGCACGAACCTGGGCGACAGTGCTATACCCTGTTCAGGAGCACACAAAAACCAGGGTGAGGGAAGCTGCCAAATGAGCCAGACACAGGCCGCGTGATCCATACGCGGCACAGGGCGTACCGATAGAACAAGTCCAGGTTAAAGAAGCGAATGGGCGATTTATACATCGGAGAGGTTCGTGTTATAATACTTGAACAAAATCCACGAAGACAGCGTATGCTGTCCTAGTGTACGTAAGTGATGGATTTAATCCGATTCCGAAATGCGAAAATGAGATAAGAGTGTTTTTTCCGGAAAAGTCAGGACCACAAAGCCTGGCTATTATCAATACAAACAAAACCGTTGGGGGAAATAAGAATCGACTGTAATAACAAGTAACCCTGTCGTCCCGAGTATGTCGAGGATGGGGCAAAAGGTCACGGCTCTGGGACGACAGAGGCGGAACAACTATTGTAATATGACTGCGTTTTTCGCTTTCTTTACTTCATGACATAGATGATAAAGCAATATCCACCTACAGAACATGTCCACTACGCCGTCCTGAGTACTTGGGAATGCGTGTGTGTGTGAGTTGCTGGCAAGACAGTCATCGAGCCATTACCATTTCATGATATACATGCATATCCTGCGTCTGTAATCGTGCTAGAATAGAAACATCTCATCATGATTATGATACTTTCCTCTTAGTTTCGATGATCCGCACCCAGTCTTCCTGTGTGTTGGCGTTCATCAACCAATTGCTCATTTGCGGTTGAACCAAAACCCCGTTGAGTTGTCGCACCACAGAGCTAGGGCCAAGGATGCCTTGTTGGACATTTTCACTTAAAGTACGCAGGGCTTCGGGTGTCCAGATAGCCAGGAGAGGTTCGCTGAACCCGTCTTTGTTGCAGAAGCATGTAACAGCTCCGCCAAACATGTGCCGCAACTGCTGCAATGCAGTAACTGTCAGAAGAGGATAATCGCAAGCGACGACGAGCCAATTGCATGACTGATCGGTCTGGTGAGCTCGTAGTAGCCCGCGCGCCGGACCTATATCATTGTCGCTCAATAGATTTTCATTGTTTCCCCGGTCAAACAGTACATGGACACGTAACGGGCCGTCTTCCAAATCGAGCAGGAGCAGGTTCTTGGTCTCCTGGCGGACTTTATTAGACACAAGAAGTCCCTTCATTGCGGATGGATCTCGCAATGATAAATATACGAGGTCTGTCTCAGGGACTGCCTCGTGAATGAGCGCGATTAGACGCATGTATAGGGGCTCGTCACTTTCTAAACTCAGAAGTTCCTTCCTTGTGCCCATTCGCGAAGATTGACCACCCGCTAATAATACTGGCCGTAAACATGTCATGGTGTCTAATGGATGCGACCGTGGCAGCGCACAAACTAGTTGGCTCATAACAAGTTGACGAGAAGTCACAATCTCTAGGGTGCAGAGGGGTGAAAAAATCCGAAGCCGTTAATAGAAAGTCATATTCCGCTGGCTTGATGAGCTAGCTACGTGAGACTTTTTGTGGGTTAGATGACGTCAAATCGCGCTCGCGGATTCTTTTCCCTTCTGATAGTGACCGCCCGAGTACGACCATGGCCGTCAGATGCCTCTTTAGACCTTCGCTCAATTCTGTATTCATTTGTCAGTTTTTTCGTACATATGTCTCCATTACAATGTTCTTGGTTTGCGCCCCGAGGCACCAACAAAGGCGCGACTAGCAGTGTGTCTGACCCTGTGGGCATTCATCGAAATCCACGCATTAGCTTCTAGCTTTCCTGCCAATACTTGATTCCTTTACACGGAGGTTTCTGGTAACGCCACCGTACCAGTACCGTCTGCAGATTGTTGACTTGATTTGTCTGATTAGAAAAGACCCTTTGCGGCCTACTACCAAATTGCCTGATCGATGTATGTCGGTCATTACTCACGCGCTCGGGTGATGTCATGCAGAACACATGGTTGCATCATTCAAGGTGCCGCACGAACCTCAGCTGTCCTAACTCAAACTGCAATTCCGCGGAGAGGGGGCATTGGTAGTGTCCGGAACTCTTTGAAACTCCTCCCCGGCACGTAATGCCTTGTCAGGCGTGTGCATCGGCACCGGTAGGATATAGAAGATCAAGGTCTGGGTGCCCGCGGATCAGATCTCGACTGCAGTCAGGTCGGTGTGGTTGCATGGCAACTGCCGATGCGAGGACGTGGACAGCTCCCGGTTGACGTAAAGAAGGCTTCAGAGTCGATCCTTGTTATTTTCCACTGTTAGTCGGTATACTCAGCACGCGCTGTTGTTCGCATGTTCGGTTCGTGGATGAGCAGACGTCCAGGTCCTGTTCCGGATGGTCATGATGAGGTTTATTACCGCTCTCGACTTCATGGTGTTCAGCTGTAAAATTCGAAGGTTTTCCTCTGACACTTTGGGGATGGTGCCCTCCCGGGGGTCGGACACAATGGACACCCGATCGGACGTTCACCACTGCACTCTAGGCAGGATACTCTGATGCCCGGTAGACAGCTTGCTCGTAAATGCTGGCCGTCGCAGTGGCGACCCCGGGGCGTTTCCTGGCGTGGTCGCGCCAGGTGCTTAAACCGTGGGCATCGGAAGCATCGCTTCTTCTTGATGTCGCATTTCTCAACCCATACAATGCACACCTGGTCCAGAAGAAGACCATTCCCGATCATCCATTGCGCGCACTCTGCCGAGTTGAACTATAAGCCCAGCGTGGCAAAGGTCCGCAACATTTTATGTCGTCTCGTTAGCCAAGCGATGTCCTCAATGTGAAACTCACGCTTCTTGAGATTGATTTCTTCGGCCATTTCTTGATGGCGCTGGCTTTGTCTATCTTGATATCGAATCTCTTGGTTAGCGTGTGGTGCACAACCACTCCGCGACGTGGTAACACCAGTTTTGTGTCTTTGCCTAACTCGTTCAGCATTACGTGTGGTTGCGGGCCAACTCGGCCGACGCGGGGTTTTTGAAGCAGACCACGTATCCATTCTTCGTGGTACCAATAACAGCGACTCGATGGGCGGCTGAAAAATACTCTTCTGATGTGCGTATGTGCTGTGGTGGTGGGAAGGCAGCGGCCAAAGGCGTTGTCACTATGTCCCGTGTCAGGCGAGTCGTCGAGAAACCGTGGGCGCTGATACAGACACAGTTATTTTCTTTGTCGACTGTGCCGGCATTCTCTCAAGGTTCGTATTTGTTCGTGGCGCCACGGCGGCCCAGAATCGTGTCCCGGTTGGCGCGTTTAGCCCATTGATCTGCGCCCGCAGCGCCCGAACCTCTTCATGTAGCTTCTTATTTTGAAGCTCTTTCTGGTTTTGATTCAGTTCTTTCAGCTCGATCTGGATGGCCTCACTGAAAGCTCAACCAAACGATTCTCTGACCGTACTGTCTCTGTTGATTTATTCCTCGGGTTCGCTTTCACACATCCAGGTAACTGCCTTAAATCTTAGCTGGTCGAAACGAGCAAGGCAAGCTACCAGAATGATAAGGGCGTGGTTTCGTGGCAATATGCTAATAAAGATTCTCGTGTGATTAACATTAATGCGTTACTTCGTTTGTTGTATTATCTGCCGTCATGGCCAAATTGCGATCTAATATCGGTGTTGATGAAGCAACCTAAGCAGGATAAAGCTAAGATTAGCACCTTAATGTGATTCAAAGACAGACCCAAGAAGAAGTTCTCGGTAGTTCCTGTCCCGGTCAAAGAGGGCGATTGCCATGAAAGCCTGCTGAAATGGTGAATCCCAGCACTGCAACGTAATCAAAAGCTTCGCATTAAGAGGAAATGAATGGAAGATGTCTTGTTGTTTCTCTTTAATAGGGTTTTTTAAGCCAACGCCGAGAGGTCGGAGCGGAGGGAATTTCGGGCCGTGACGGTGCAGCGGGGTATATTCGGGGAATTTCACGGAAGTCGGAAGGCTCGAAAAACTGAAACGCAAGGCCGATATAACGAGCAGTCGGAGTAGCCTTTCTTTCTATGCGTTCCCTGAATCACATCGTGGCTGGCGTTCTCTTTGACCCATAAATATCATCAGCAATGACAATACCCTAGGTTCTAATACCCACTTTGTTCCTCATGAGGTGCTCAATAGTTGATTTTTTAGCACTAGCGCTTTTGCTCCCCTGGCAAGCTCCTAACCTGACATGCCCACGCATTAGATTGGTGCCGTTCGACGTGTAAGTCGAGCATTTCAAAAATATTTTTGCGTAGTTGATATATCACCTCCAGGTCGCCCCGCTAGTGATGTGCTCTGCAACTTGCGCGAGATTTTTCTAGATATCGAAGTGATACCTGGATCCATCTAGCTGATCTTCTGGCCCTCTTCTCACGTTTTTAACGAACCAGAACTACATATTCACCCACAAACGAAGGAAATAATCCTTATCCGCCATGGGGAAGATCACCAATGATTTAGGCTTACCGTAGCCCACGCGTTCAAGGGATACAGGAACTGAGCCTGGCTTAGAGGCGCGACATAAGTGTTTTTGGGCCTCGCTCCCGCCTGGGTCGGGTGTCAATAACTGCTGATCAATGTGATCACAATGGATAATAGGGTCAGATTTGTCACCCTTATAGAGGGATGATGTAAAAGGATCTGGGGCTGGCCCTGGGACATACTCGAACTGGCAAGATTTATGTAAGGAAATTCATGTGACGCAACCTGGGACTCAAGGCATTTGAAAATATTCGCTTAGAAAAGCAAACAGTCTTGATGTATCTTATGGTCAGACTCCATAACAGTTTTAGTCCACCGTCATTGGTTGGTCACCGGGTGGTCTATGGACGTCATTGAGCGGCCTATGGGAATCCATGGATAGTCGTAGGGCCCATACATTCAACTGGGTTGAAGGGGAGCGAACGACATACTTATTCCCCCCCCCCCCCAGTGTTTAACGTTGATAACTCAAATTAGCGTAAGTCAACCAAAGCAACATAATACTTGATATATAGGCTAATCAACCAAATATAGATAATGTGTTCTCTTAAGCCCCTAAATATTGCATTCTAAGCACCTTGGTGGCGCCCTAGGTCGTGAGCTTGTGATTGACCAGTTGGCTCACGATTCCAGAGCTGAATTTGATGTTTTCTATTATTTTAAACCAATTTTTTGAGCTTAGCGACGGGTACTCCTTCTAGATGAGTACATTGTTGAACGCGCCCTCGACCTTGGTTCTTAATTCCCTCCGTAACTATCGTATTTTAAAAATTCCAGCAACACGTGGCCGACGGTCTCCCGTGCACCGTACTCACATTGGTCAACGTCCCGGATGCCCAATATCGTGGCGTAGGTGGATGACCAGTTATGGTCTGTGCGTAGCTAAGTGAGTAATATGCTTAGTTCCTGGGCAAGTTCCCGTACAGTTTTCTGGTGTACCGCGCTGGTAGGTAAGCGCCTTTATTGCTGACTAGTGAGCATTAATCTTGGATATTTTCTGCTTGAGCCTCGGAGGCCGCCTGAAGGATTGCATGCATAATTCGTTGGCCAGGTTTATTTCTTACATTCTGGATTCCTTGCAAGGCCGATCTACTGTCACAGAGATTGTTACCCTTATGTGCACTCCTTTTGCGACGTTTGTGTGTTGGTGGGCTACTGTTAGAAAACTAGGATTAACCTGTATTAACAATTTGAAATGGATGTAAAAGAAAAAAAACCTTGAATAGAAAAAGTCTATGTATGAACGAGTAGATCACGCTCTCTACTGATATTGTCCTGTTTGTAGGCGTTGAGGTTAACCCCGAGGGTTATCTTCAAATTCTAGAAGTCGGCCCCTCTACCCGTAGCTTATCTTGGCGGGCGGTCTTGATGGGCACCCGCGGGTGAGTGCTAGGTCTAGCCGGGATATTGAAGGCCTATTAGGCTAAGAGATAGTATAACCGGAAATCTGCATATCAAAGTGATAAATAATGCCTATGAAGTTGTTAATAGCCGCTCCAACAGAATTTGTTGATGTATAAATAATATAAGTACGATCAGAATAATATAATATACGCCAGTCAAGAGACATGCACGTCTAAAGTGGACAGTAACTTTGAAGGCCAACCTACGATGGTCAACAATCAATGACAAAGAGATAATCAATGGACGGCTTAGTCTCTAGACAGAATAGTTCCATCGGTTCTGCTAACGTACCTTATCCGTCAGGCAGCAAAAGAATAATATTCGTTCCTAACCAGTATAAGCTGTAACTTTTCGCGACGTTCATTATGGTCACTGGAAATTTAAGACTAATAGTCGTAAGAGGTGTATGAGTGGTATGGTCGAACATGTGGGACGACGTAGGTTAGTAGCGGCGAAAGCATTAGAATGAGTGGCTGATTGACCGGACACAGATGCGCTGCCTGTTGAGAGGTCGCTTCTTAGTGAAGTGCGAATCTTATAACTTAAAACTTCGCTGTGATGCTGAGGCCTAATTATTATACAGAACTTGAGGACGGTAAATCATCCGGCATTATAGCCATCATCTACAGCATTAATCAGACACTGCACCAATGTAACAACTTTCCAGCTGAAGCGCGACCCATCCCCTAGCCAACACCCCGCTCCCACTACTTACCCTTATGGTTTTCCTCGGCTAGGTGCCTAGAAACTTTCCATGTCCAATACAACCGTCCGGTCCTATTAATGGCCCCTAAATTTTGGTTGGCATATACCAAACAATGGGCCCCCAAGATTAGCTCACGGTCGCCGCGTTGGATAACCGCCATCATAAATCCTACCGCACCTTCAGATTAGTACCGCCGCACATTATCTCCACCAGAACGTAGCCACGCGGTTCGCGCTATAATTCATCTTCTAGGATTTCAACGGATTCCACTTCACTAAAGTTAATAAATCTATTTCTTTAGGGGTTTTTTTTCATCAAGGGTGCTTATTCCCTATGGTGGAAGGCAAATCCATTCGCTATTCTTTATTCTGGCCAAATTCCTCTTGTCTATACTAGGTTACGTTCCATAAACCCTTTAAGGGGTTTTGAGCTTAGTAAGGTCATTGAGAGCCCTAAGATCATCAGGCATATGAGGGTGTTGAATATTTCCCGGGCGCGCTAGTAATATTGCGACCCTCGTTTGTCGCCCCCCTCCTCCCCCAGCAGCCACCGTATGCCCCAGAAGGCGACGTTGCGTGCGATCTTCTTCTCTCAATTCCACCTCATTTGATAAGGTGCTGTATGTTGGTGAGCCCTAGAGCTCAAATTGTTGTAGTTCAAAGGAAGATTGATTTGTTCCGATGGTTCGGCTTGGTTCCGCGAATCCTGAGCCAGATAAGAAGGCGACCATTCGGGGTATTAATCGGCCGAGCTAGTCTGATCACTAAGTGGACTAGTTGATGAATGATTGCACTACTACACTAACCATACAACCATATAGATTACCACCATGAAGTTTGCCATCAATACGAAGCCTGATAGTTGAGATACGTTGAAATTTTGTTATTGGTTGTAAAATCTCTCGGCTCAGATGGTCTGAGTTAAAAGGGATTTCAGTTGGTCATGTGTTCTCCCCGATAGCCAATTTGAGTTGGCCGAGGGAAATTATTTTGGTAAAACAGCCCCAGGAACCCGTACCTGACATGACACAGTACATCTGACACACATAGCTTGGCACTTTGGCTGATTTAGAGCCTCGACTTGGAAATGGAGGCTTTGTCTGCTCGAATACGATCCATTAATGAGCGCCAAGGCATACTCTAATGTCGTCTTTGAGTTGTGCTTTTCATGGCTGGATGTCGAGAGGCTCACAGAAAAGCTAGATACGTGGCCTCAAAGCCTTCCAAGCAGCCTCCTCTTGGTATCTTTATTGCCTTAGGACCATGAGGTACATGTGGCCGAGCGACAATCTCTTCTAGTGAATCACTGCTATATCTCGAATCCCGACTGATTGCTTACTAACGCAAGCTACAACAATCAGGTGCTGGTGAAGCTTTGCGCATGTCTGAAAGAGCCCTCGAGACATTATGGGATTCTCTAGACAACTTTCAAGAATTATCTCTCTTACGTTTCGAGATGGTCATTACGTGAAATGCTGGCTCGTTCTGTGCGACATTATGCCCCAACGTCTCTTGTGAATACTACCTACTAATAATGCTACAGTTATTCCAGTCTTTTATCTGGCGACGTGTTACTCGTGGGTATCTGCCAGTACTTACTTTCGACAATCAGATTCTAGCGTTATTCCGAGTTACTTGGTCTCTGTCCGAAATAACTGTACGCTGCTGTTTGACATAAATGAATCTTCCCGTCGGCCCTTTCTTTTTATCGTCTCCTTGAGGTATAGTGACATTACCATTGATGTCCCAGGCAACACTACTCATCGTTCAGATTTGACGGTGCAGTTGGACTCGACTGCTGCTGTCGATTATGAAAACGTGTTGGATCACCACTCATTATGGTTCTCATTGGTCAACTTGTTGATGCGTTAAAAGTCAGTGTTATTTTAGAATGTGAAGAACGCATAGGGATCTCATCTGCCAATTGCGCCACGTCAAGCGCGCGTTGCTTCATGTATTTCAGGACCTAAGGACGACGTGTCTAACATTCATATAAATCGGCATACAATTCTTTCGTGACTGCTGAACCGACTTCATAGGCTAACCTTGGGGGAAAAGTGTTCTTCTCACGCTTGTTTTTTTCAAATAGTGTGTGACCATTTTTTTATCCTCAAGAAAGATCGCCATTCCATCTCGATAGGTAGCCAGTCAGTCGAAAAGCCATCGGCCTTCAGTAAATCTACCAATACGTAATGTATCAGCTTTGAATGCAGCATGGGTTAGAGCCACCTTGGCAGCTGGGGCCTAAGGCACAAGTAACGCGCGCAATCTAGGCACGTTTTTCTGCTTTAAGATCTCAAAGTAAAACTGTAGCAGTAATTGCTGCCGGTCGACCGCCATCCGTTCAGCCGCAGTGGTGGTATAAATTGTCAGTTGACAAGCTATGGCGAACTTCACCTGCAGGCCTGGTGTTGGCACGCTGCCGCGGTTATGGACTCGCTGAGACATCGACGACATGCGCGTAGATCTCAAGATAGGTAGTACAAAGAAATCGTTCTGTAATTCGCTTTGGGGTTATCTATGACGAGCGGGCAGCTCCGCGAGGTTTCACTTTGAGGCACATTCTGCCAGACATCAGTTGATAGATCGGAGAAGGGGTCCCTGCCTCACATGTTTTGGTGGCTACCAGATGAATTCGGCTTGCGATAGATAGTGGCCTGTAGGCGATTGTCAGTCGTAAGTTGCACTCATCTGAAGCGACATAATGTATACAGGTCGGGTCGATCACAGCATCTGTAATTTTGGCACAGTAATAAACAGGTTCAAGCTAACAAGGGACTTACCTGGCGCAAGAATAATCGCTTGCATCATCGCTTGCATCCTAAAGGTCAACAATGTCAAGCTAATGAGGGTTAACATTGGATCAGCTCAGGTGGGCAAATTTCATAGAGGTTTGTAAGGGTACAAGAGGTGTTAAAGCCACACAGATGGGATGGGGGGCTACTTTCTGGGCTAGGTGGGACGGATTGAAGCGGAGAGGCAACGCATCAATCGCCTAATAGGGGCTGGCTGACTGAATGATCATGGTGTGTACTGTTCTCGTCAGTACCGAGAAGAGCTTGGAGAAATCAAAGGCGGAAGAGCTTATCATGGGTCCGCTGCAGAATTGTATCTGATGGCTTCTTAGTTCGACAGACTTTCCCAGAGTGACAAAAGCCATGCAGTGATTTAGTACGACGGAGGATTGGGATAACATGTGGTATTTAGACTTTTTTGGCTGGTCTTGTCGCCCAACTGCTTCATTTTGAACCAGTTTGGCCGTGTCTTGCGGCGAATTTTGCGAGGCACTGGTGAAATATCCTGCCCAAAGTGAGTGAGGCCTGTTAGACCTATTCCTCGATTGATGTGATGATTTGAGCGACAATCAAATGCAGGCTGGTAATTCAACGAGAAATAAACTTTTAAAGGCATACGGGGCGTCAAGCTCAGGAGAACATGTTCGTTGAAGGAACGTTGATTATGGAGAAACTTGTGCGGAAAATATTGGCTTCAGCAAAGGCTACTCAATCAACGAAAGCACTTCCGAAGTTTTCTCAAGTTTGTTTACGGTCCAACGTTGACTCAACGACCGCACTTTTCCACACCGTGACACGACGTGCAGCGTGATCACCAAATCAATGTCATGCGCTGCTGTAGGCTGTTTACCGCCATCAATCTACTGTCGACACTGACTGTGGACCTGAAGCCCAAGCCGAGTCTAGGATCAGGGTCAACTCGCTTTCAATTGTGAGTCACGGTCGCGCGCCAGGTCCTAGCTCGGAGCCGCCGTAGACTTCACTGAAGCGCGGCCATGCCATACTGTCTGTAGGCATTGCTAAATTTCAGTGCCTGTGTCCTTTCCTGTTCAGACCATTGGAGTCTTTGGAGAAAATCAAGGCCTCTTTTTGACCTGAAATGGAGGGAGCATTCATGGGTTGCAGCTGTAGAGACACATCAAGGATCAAGTAGACAGGCCGTTCAACCTTACCTGGGTATACTGAAATGCCGACAATGTCAACACTGTTACATACGAACATGTGCAACCGCATCAAAGGCCTATTTACAGTGTGTCTTTCTCACGTTCAACCCTTCAAGAGGATAATGGGGTGATGTTTACTGTTCTGAGAACATGCTAGAGTTCCTTGTATGGGAGTTCATCTTGTATAATCTTACGGGGACCACGTATATGCGAACGCGTAGATGATGTTATATAGCTGTGATTCATGCCAAGACATTTTCCAGTCCTTCTAACTGCAATCTAATACTGATTTCAACGCATAATTACATCTCTACTGGGGTGACGTCATTATGCGAGATGAAGGCTGCCTCCACGTCACTAGGACGTCAGATGAACTAAAAGCATATATGTCTGTTGCTGTACCATTAAGTATGAGAAATGCAAGGTTGGATTTAATTGGGGACCACGCCAAACCATCATATCCGCTCGTTCCATATCGATAAAAGAACAAACCTCGGTCTTGTTCCTTGCCGTCAAACTTCATTCGAGATGTCCGAACCTCTGTCGTCCGCTGTCCCGGATAAGCAGCGGGATGGTCTGAAGCAAATTTGGGGCGATGCTGGCAAATTTTCTACATATTCAAGGTCCCGCAGCTTCTGCTTCTGCACCCGAGAGACCAAAGCCGCATCGTAGCAAGATTTTGAACAAATTGGACCCACGGCAAGATTCGGATGCCCTTGACGCGCAACACCGCGGCGAGCTTGACAGTTCAGCAATCAAGCAGGGATTTTTGAAACGACAGGCCTCTGCGAATTCAAGTCCCGAATGTTGCGAACTCTGGTTGTGTCACTCGTTGTCTAACTCTTGCCTACGTATCCCACGTGTATTTGGTATTTGCACTCAAATGTGTTACGAACCAATACTCGCACAAGATTCACAGCCAACAAAGGACCAACCTGATAAGGTTTCGAACGCCAAACTCATGGCTCGGTTCATATGCACCAGTGTCTTTGCTTTCGTTGCTTTGCCTAAGCATAATAAAACGTTAGAAAAGCGTAAAATTCGGATAAATGTTGGATTGCCTGCTTATTGCTGCGATGATAAAGTGATTCTGCTTGAGCAGTTGGCTTCTAACCAAAACGGGGACTAGCCGTCTCTGCGGTGTATCTCCTTCAGGAATAATTGTTGAATTGTTTACTTTCGTGGACGCATCCAGTTCTCCCTTGATCAAATTGATCAAAGCCGCTTTGGTGACAGTAAAATAGCGATGCAAGAAACTGGCTAAAAAGAACAGCTGTGGAATTGTTGGGGGAGACAGTGTGCTTTCCCTTGGAGCTGGATAGCCAGCGCGTAGTCTCTGGGAAGGCACATCCCCCGGTTGCGCACCTTCTTTTCCGCAATGAGAAAAATATGTGGAAACTCAAAATTTTTACAAAGCCGATTTTCCAACTGTCCAAGGCAATCCCAGCAACGGCTGCTTGGTGGCTCGATGTAACTGATTCGTTTTTTCGACCCACTATCGGGGGCCGTAATTGGCCTACGCCCGAATGGAAATCGCTATCTTGGCGTCAAAGAATGTATGTTTCATTCCCGACTCGCATGTCCCACGATGGAAAAACCTTAAGCCGATAAAAATCCTGCCTTAAAGACGTTCGTGCCGGCTTTCAACAAGACCAAATGGTTGGCCCGTGAGACTAAGAATCCCAGTTTTGCACCACGAGAAGTGATTTCTGCCGTTCACCAGCCTCTCTATGCGACATAAGCTGTACCAACGTTGATCTCGAACCTTCCATTCACATTGATTACGCCTCTTCGCAATAGTCTGTTTTGCAAAAGAATAGCCTTCCGCTACTCCTGGTAGGAGAGTCGGACATACGGTGAAGACCCACCAACACCGGTGAAAAATTCGTAGAGAACCCTGGTAATCTATGTTCCATATAGTAGGTACAGCAGACGGGAATGATCTGTATCAATAAAATAGCATGAAATTTCGCGTTCCCATCTAAAGTTGAATTTTTACCTAATTGAATGCCCATGTGCTGACCTTCTGGAATTTGTCGAACAAATTCGTCTTCAACCAGTTTGAGATCTTTGTCGCCAACGTGGTATATATTGAAGCCGTCAGTTAGGGTAATACCATACTTCGTAGAGATTGCCAGTGCCAAATCGTGAGTTGTACGTTCTGACAGGTAGATTGCACGGTAGAACTGCTGAGAGCTTTCCAGCATGAGCTGAACGTAGAAGCATGCAACTATGGAATCTTCAGTCAGCCCTGTGCCGGACGTAGGAAATTGGGCTTGAGAAATACCTAACCGTTTGGGCTGTTCTGTGGAGACAGCACTAGACGTGGATCCCATGCGGTGTTTCTGATTCAATCGCCTTCCGTAGACACCGGCCTTTTTCCCATCAAAGTTATCAGCATCAATGGGCGTAAAACGTTCCGAGCCACTATCTTTCGATTCTGTTGTCACAGTATGCGCGGAAGAGATGTCAGAGTAAATATCGCTCTCCTGGTAGTTTGACATATGAACCGGGTACAGATCTGGGTCATCTTCCTTGCTTCCACGGAGGGCTAAGATGGTTCTAGGCTGTGTAGAAAGGGCCATACGTTGGAGTTCGACCAACTTTGAATCCATCCCGTTATTGCTCTGGTTTGCATCTCAAGCTTTGCAGAGCGCTTTAATTCAAGAACCTCGTTAATTGACTCCGAGACTCTATCCATCTTGCGCTTCTTTGCAACTGGCTTTAGCATAGCACTTGACATCTCCTGCTTCAGCTTTCCGGTCGTCTTGGTCAGATTCCTGTTGTCGTTGGACATCTCCCGTTCAGCGCCATGATCACGGAAAAGCTGTATTTTACAGAAACAAATTCCTGGGTCTTCGGGTTTCGGTAAGTTAACCGGGAACATCAATTCCTGGACCTTCACACAAAGGCGAATCGGCGTTCCCTTGACTCCCTTTGAACGGGTAAAATCAGTCGATAGGAAATGGAGCCGAAGCGAGATATTACAGATATTGAAACCTGTAGTATGGTCCATTTCCCAAGTAATACAGAAACCATCGAAAAATTCCTGCTCGATCTGACATTGAAAATCGGAATTTGCTGGGCCAGCGAACTCGACAGCAAATAGGGCTCCTTCTTTTTGATGACCTCTATTCATTACTTTGGCTTCTCTCCACAGTTGCCAACAAGCGGCTGGGCTCGATCTCGACTGCTCTTGATCAAGCGCTACTCGAGCAAACGCGCGATATCTTTTGGCTTGATCACTGACCACCGACGGTTTTGAATCTGATATTGACAGCTTATAGATTTGCCCCTTGTTCAGGTAGCTCAGCGTTGGGTCTTCGCTATTTCAAGCCATCGCAGTCGGGGCTCCCAAAACCGCACAAAAGCGGAAGCTACAGGGAGTTCATTTTATCAGTATATGTATCATAAATTGAACCTAGGTTGGAAAGTTGGATGGACTTACCCCTCATTTTGCCACTTTACAAAAGACTTGTCACTTTTTTCCATGGGCAGAGATGTAGGGTTTCCATCAAGATGTATCCCATCATCAGACTTATCCGTCGTCTCGTAACCCGAGTCACGATAAGGAAGAGGCGTGTCCATTATCGCATTCGAAACCGTTTCTATTCCAGGGTTTTGCCACAGGTGGACCGCAGAGAACATATGAAAGCTAGAACCCCGAGAATCATTCTTAGGGATACTAGATGAGCCGGCCGGGATAGGATTGATGTCTTCCATTTGAACGAGCTCCTTGGGAGAATATCGACCAGCATCCCCGTACTGCGCGGCTCCAGCCTTGCCGGAGTGATTAATCAATGGCAGTTCAGTATAGTCGAACTGGCCAGATTTAAGATCCGCGTGGAATGCTTGCGAATCATTCGGGTATGACATGGTGTGGACAGAAAGCGCGGATAGTACGCTGTATCATTATCCAACGTGCTCTCTAATCTGTTCGACTCGCTGTTTATATTAGTTTGACTAATGGCTCGTTTTAATAGACTTCCGCAAAACCCAACAACCTAACCTGGAACCAACCCGGAACACGCCTCCTCATACCTGTGCAGAAATTGCCAGGGAAGCGCGAATCTCTTTTCACCTCCCACTTTTCGCTCGCTTGACACTTGAAGCTACCGGGAGATTTCGGTAATGCCACTCGCCGAGAAAGAGTCCTTCGGGATCAACTTCCTTTT
>JACWFT010000307.1:0-21685 GCA_019775415.1 Penicillium sp. VS I D KN | reverse complement strand
TTTTTTTTTTTTTTTTTTTCTTTTTTTTTTTTTGGTGGAGTCCCCGAAATTGTGATGTCATGAAATCTCATTGATACTAAATTAATCTACGTCAGTGTTTTTTTTTACTATCTATTTATTGAAGTTTAACGTGTCCATTTTAAATCACAAGCTCAATAATATAGAAACATAGGTCGCTTACTCTAAAGAATTCTCCATGCGTGAATATAAGAGGGCTGTTCCATGGGAGCCCCCTGTTACGGACCCACTTGGGACGCACTGCTCTGGACCACGGAGGGCTAATGGTTCCTGGGAACCATTCAGCTACGCTCACCGCCCAGGAAGCCACTTCTGGCCTTCGATTCACTCTCGCCGGGATTACGAGAAGGAAACTGGATCTAAAAATCCAACTGTTCGCGCATGCGCATTGCGACGATCAACAAATCTACTCTCAACTCAAAGAGACGGCCAATCAAGCGAAGGAATGGCTGACGATCTATTCAAGTACCTTTCGCTTCCGCTACCCACGGGTATGCCACCGGAACAGCCTATGGTAGATCCTGAAGTGACCTTGATAACCGAGGATGGGACGAAGCGGAAAATGGACGAAAACGGATACTTTGATACCTTTTTAGAATTACCATGCGTTGTATAATAGACTATATAGGTTTACACGTAAGCCAAATAATTGACATTCTCCAGATAATTCAATAGGGTGGCGTATCGAAGATCCAATCTGTGTTTTTTTATCCATGTCATCGATGTCATTTGTTCAGTAAAGAGCGGGGTTCTGTTCAATCCCGCTGATTGTCATCCCGGACAATCCATTCTGAGCATGCAACCACTTCAGCTCCCCTGGTATAGGATGAATTAAATTAATATGACCACTTACCTCCTAAGAAATTCTTCTCGAACCCTAACCCGAAACGCTACTTTACAGCTGGCTTAGCGAGGTCTCAAGTACTATATCAAAGTGCTTGTAATACTCTTGCTTAAAGGCCGGTATTTAATAGGCCCTTACATAGTTCACTCGTTGGCAACTTCCCTTCTGCTTTCCCTCAATCTCTGCCGGTGATGTTTACTAAAGTCGCAAACTACATTCACCTCGAGCGGAAAGCATAAAGTCAGGCTAATACGGGAAGAAATGATTTAGTACGTTGATATTGGAAATTGCTGAATCGTCCTATATTATTTAAGTATCTAGTTTATCTGCCCAGCATATTTAAGCGCTCCAATTCCAATTATACTATTGCTTCAGATGTAAGTAAGGCAGTGGGGATGGTTCAGGGCTAGTGTTTGTCTCTGTCTCGTTAAGCGATCTCGTAGTGAATAGATGACTTGACATATGAGCCGAAGATTTTTAGGTGGAAGCGAGATTAGCCATACTAGTCAGCATTTTAGTTTGATAATGGCTGCTGGTAAAGGCCTAAGAAAGTGGTTGGCCCTGCTGAACCTAGTTGTCGTTATTAGCAATTTATGTCAGATCGCCGGCCAAATAACCCACGACATAAAATCAAGCTTTTCTTTCGTGCACGAAAGCTGATCATATCTGAAAGTATGGTGAAGAACCATGGTCTACAGCAGGTGCAGGAAACACTTGCGGCATTATTTTCTGTTGACCTCTTCACGAATCAACAATAATGCTATAGAAGTAGGCAACCCTCAACATTATTATCTGACTTGCCACAGAGCTTTCAAGATGATTGGCACGGCTATTTGTTCCGCCATCGGGACTACACCTGAGAGCCATACACAACTAATCAGACTCGCCAGCTCTGGAAGCTCGGCATAAGCTTTGGTGGTCAATTTTCATTGGAAAACCTCCTCTCTATTACCAAATGGGCGTCTGGCTAGGGGAATAGCTTTTGTTCTACGCCTCAGCCTTTTGTCGCAGAAGATATAGTACTTTTCACTGATTGTGCGCCAGAGTCCGTGTAGAGCGGCCAACTAAGAACCCACCTATGAAGTGGACGATCCACCAGCAACCCGAGCAGCTCGAGGTGCAACAAGCAGCAGTGAAACATACAGATGCTATCGATGAGTTTTAATTTTTTTTTTTCTGATAGACCTCGTTCTGATCCCACCCACTGCTTCCACACGAGTGTACAGTACCGATACTGTTAAGCAAGGATTGATATCAAAGACTGAGCCGTGTTGACTTTTTTCAACAAAACAATGAAAGAGTGGAGCACTAATTTGCCTGACAGCATCAGCTCCAAATTTATCGATGCTGGGCAGACTATGTCTCAGATTGGTGCCAAAACATCCCTGTCATTACTGTAGTTCCCGAATTATCTTTAACAGACTTTATGAAAGGGAGAATTGCACATTAATTCCGAACGCAGCAGGTTGCTTCGATATTCCACACGAAAGATTGATTATTCTCTGCGGTCACGCAGTCGACCGTTTCATCTAATGACTATCCGAGCTTTTCCTGTTCAATCCATCATGAGAAGCAAACCTTACCGGTCGCGGAATAAGTTCAACTTTATGCCCTCTATTTCGCGAACGTGGCCATTGAGATTAGTCCGGATAAAGTTGCCAGCCAATCATTAGGACCTCCTCCCTCTTCCTTTCCTTCCCACCAAAATCGGAAACATTCGTGACGTCACTGACTACGAGGTTGTCCCCATCCCTGTTTCACAAATCCAAAATATAGGGGAAGACTGCTCCGCCCAGTGAAGTCACATTTATGTGGCTTTCATGTTCATCGCTTGCCGATACCACAACAGCCTTCCTAGACATATATCTGTCCTGCAGCTGTACTCTTGTTCCACACCGCTGTTATTGTTCAACTACTTATAAACACGAAGAAGCAGCTGGTAATATTGATTCACATTAGTCAGTGATGGATCTCAAAAACCGAAACGGTAGTATACCGTGATTTAAATGAAGGGCACGCATGAGTAAAACACTATATTCTGAAATGAAAGAAATGAAAATTTTCACTTTGCATTGCTTTGTCCGAGGGACGTTGATTGGCTTTTTGTTTACGCGCCAGTAGCGTTGATGCTCGTGTCAAAATTTGTCTCTTGAATCAAATGCGAATGTGACCTTAAAATAAATTTATTTGTGCCGGGCCCTTTTCAACAATTCAGTTCTGGTGGATTGACCAGCATTTGCAGTGCCGACTCTTCTGACGGATTCTTTTGCTTTCTACCGCCACGCTGAAAATTTGCCCATGTACGTCTCATGTTCTAAGTGGATATGGAACCCAGCTGAGTCAATCCCTTGGGCGGCCCTGGTCTGGTCATGACGTCATGTTAAGATATTCGTATACATCGCTCAACCACATAGGTGTCATGATGCCTAATCATAGCTTTACGTGTATTTCCCATACATCACCTCAAGGCTGACAAACGGCAAGCGCGTCCAAGTTTCGTACAGGCCCTATTACCGGTCCCAACAAAGCCATCATCGATCAAGCCAAGCCGATGCAGGTTGTACTCGGCATGTCGGAAGTGTTTGGACTTCCGCTAAGAATTAGCTAGCCTATGGGGTTAAAAGCATCGTTCTATAATTTCCAGCTGAGTAAGAACCGGAGCCTTTTATGACGTCTGCTATGTCCAAACGCGGCATTCTGAATAGTTAAAGCTTTCGCTCTCATCGTAACCGTCAACTGAGATTTCTTCTCCACTCATTGACGATGGACACGTAACTATGTAGGTATTTGATGGCCACTGGTAGGACTTGCTTGCGCCCGGTTACGTCATGGGTTTGAGGCGACCGTGGTTTTTACATCAAGCGTTGTGCTGCATTGCTGGTAGATAAACCAACCTCTGGTAAGATTGTTCGATATCTCCCGCTTTGCATACTTCGAGTAATTTGAATAGCGCGATGGAAACGGAAAAGCGCCCACAGATACCCGTACAACAAGGATTATCACAGTATGTGCAACATTGCCCGAAATAGGAAATATCAACAGAGTGCGAAATATTAACAGAGTCGCTCGTTTTTTACATCGGACAGTCCTTCGGACTCTGCTAGCGCAGCAGCATGGAGAAACTACCATAATTCTCCCCTAAATGCTGACCTCGATAAGGAATATACACGTGGAGAGCTGCAGCGAGACCCTCGTGATAAGGAGACCGACAATGATCCGAACCTGGTTGAATGGGACGGACCTGACGATCCAGTAAGTGTTCAGCCTGCTTTAACTGCGGTTTTTTTTTCATTTATTGACACCAGTTCACCTCGGTTTACTAGGAAAACCCTCAAAATTTCTCGGCTTTTCGAAAATGGCTCATCACGCTCGTTCTCGGCATGATGACCGTTTGCGTTACATTCGCGTCATCCGTATTTAGCACCGCATCGACTGTCACCGCTGAGAAATTTGGCGTGTCGCAAGAAGTTATGGTGTTGGGGACCAGTCTATTCGTTCTGGGCTTCGCTTTTGGGCCCATCATTTTCGGCCCATTATCCGAGTTGTACGGGAGGAGGAAGCCGCTGATGATCGGATTTTACATCTTTGCTATTTTCCAGGTTCCCGTGGCTGTGGCACAGAATCTACAAACTATTTTCGTCTGTCGGTTCATTGGAGGACTGTTTGCGAGCGCACCATTGGCAATTGTAAGCAACCAAGCAGTTGAAAATACGAATTACCCAACGCACGTCTTCCTGATTACCAATTTTTTGCCGACAGGTTGGAGGCACGCTGGCGGACCTTTTTGGTCCTGTCGACCGGGGTATCGCCGTAGCCGTCTTCGCAGCCAGCACCTTCATCGGGCCCGTGGCCGGCCCCATCGTTGGTGGCTTCATCACTATGTCGTATCTAGGCTGGCGCTGGACCGAATATATTACGGCCATAATGGCGTTTTTCTTCGGCACCATCGGCCTTTTCATTGTCCCTGAGACTTTCGCGCCCACACTTCTTCAGCAGCGCGCACATAAAATCCGTTTCCATACCAAGAACTGGGCTATCCACGCCAAAACAGACGAGCACGAGGTTGATCTTAAGCACATCTGTTATACCTACCTGCTGCGCCCATTCATGATGCTCGCCTTCGAGCCCATCCTCACATTAATCACGCTGTATATGGGCTTTATCTACGGCTTTCTGTACCTTTGCTTCGAGGCATACCCGATTGCGTTCCAGGAGCAGCGCGGCTGGAACCCCGGCGTCGGCCAGCTGCCGTTCCTCGCCATAACTGTCGGCGTGCTGGCCGGTTGCGCCATCATAATCATTTTTACCAAGACAAGGTTCCAAGGAAAACTTCAGCAGACGGGCCAAGTCGTCCCGGAGGAGCGGTTGATTCCCATGATGATCGGTGGTCTTCTGTTGCCCGCCGGGATGTTCTGGTTTGGCTGGACTTCGAATTCCGAAATCACGTGGGTGCCGCAGGTGATTTCAGGTGGATTCCTGGGTGCTGGTGTGTTGTTGATTTTCTTGCAGGTCAGTTTTCCGTCAAATCCCCTTTGTAGCAATCCCCTTTGTAGCAATCGGCTGATGCTGTATCCAGGGCCTCAACTATATTATCGACGTATATGCCATCAACTCCAACTCGGCGATTGCGGCCAACTCTTTCTTCCGATCGTGGCTCGGAGCCGGATTTCCCATGTTTGCAACTGCCATGGTAAATTTTCCTTGTTCAAATTACGAAAGGAGATAATAGCTGATGGCGAATAGTTTCACACACTCGGCGTAGATTGGGCAATGACTCTGTTGGGTTGTTTGACGGCTATTCTCTTTCCCGTACCTATAATTTTCTATATTTATGGCAAGAAGATTCGATCGTGGAGCAGATTCAGCCCGGCTCTATAGAAAGTGGGATGGATCATGATAGGAGCATTTATTGTGTAATTAAGGTTTCTCGGATGTCAGCAGAGGGGTCTTACCGCTATGGTTGCGTGGTTCAGCGAATAATTTCCCTGTTGTGATATGGAGCCGGTGCAGAGTCGGATCTGATGTCATTACATCCGTGGCTTGTTCCCGGAAAAATGATGTGCACCCACCAGCTGCCGCTTTGGATACATCATCTTTGACCGAGATGCCGTACTTGCTTCAGAAGTGTTCTTGGAAAACCGGATCCGAGAACCCAACTCCACCCCGATACTGTCATTGCGCAGAAAAGGATTATATCGGCATGTTCTTATGAGCAACTGTACATGCCATATATCACTCACTTCCCGCACTTCCTAGCATTTTACTTCTGTTCCTTTCTAGAAAGCTCGACGTCCTGCAGTCGGTCATCGTTGTAGGGTCGGATCACTGTCGAGGTTTATGTGATTGATTTCATGTCAATTCTATTTTTAACGGCTAGAGATGAAATGAGTTCGGCCCGCTAGGAAACACAGCCACAAACACCCCTTAATAATGCGAAAAGAGAGCAGCCATGGAAATTAGTTGGTCCGAGCCTCATTAATCACTAAACCACTTCCTGTTCACTTCATTCAATCATCCCAATCGGAAGGTATGAAATTGTTATGAGAAACGCCGAAAGGTTTAACTGATCTAAACTTATATACTAAGCGTCTCCTCGACTAACGTACTTGTACTTGGTTGATTTGCTTTGGACTCAACAGGACCAATTTATTGGAGTTGGGCAGACTTGTGCTCAGACCAGAGCGCCACGTGTTTCTCTGAGGAGCAACACAATCATAATCCACCACGACAGATAACTATCTACCTATTCCCTACAACTCAAGATTGAGAACATATATATCTTCCTGTGAACCTTGTTATTAATATCGACCAAGGTCTAGACTAGTGGCTGGTCCTTAAGTTGCGAGGTGAAGCTTAATTTAAAAAGTTGTTTTGACATTATTCTTAAGAAGAGCACCATTGAGATGAGGCAAACCGAAAAAATCCTGTGGATCTTGCTGGGGGTATTTGCAATGTAAAAATTGGTCTGTACATGAAAGTCAGTGCCATAAGCGGGAGTTCACTATCACCTATGGAGTATTCCTTTATAGAATCGTCAGCCGATGCTGGTGCCGCGATACATTCTGCCAAGGTAGGACTGTGAAACGCAGTTGCACTGGAAAGACCCCAGACCGGCCTACGCCGTACTGGAAGTTAAGCAAATGTACTAGCTATCTCAGAGGTTCTCAACAGTCCCAATTATTTCTCTTCGTGGGATTGATATTATTATTCATTGTCAAAGGCTCATAAAAGCATTGTGCTGCTTGCTTCTACGCCTCCTTCTATCACAGCCTCCGAATCTTCATACTACATAACCCGTAATGCGGAGAGACATGAATTTACGGCCATTAGGATGCGTTCCCATCTTTCAATTGCTAGCAAGAGGACAGAAGAAAGCCTAAATGTTGCAACCGCTGAAAAATGCCTCTAGGATCCCATACCTTTGCAGCTTCTTCCAGTTGCACAAAGCTCTCCTTCCGATACCCTTTCCAGGGTGATTGCAAGATTGACGCATCATTCATATAACAGGTATCTAGCAAGAGGCTTCGAGAGCTGGCCGCAGCCTGGGCCCTTTCAATAAACGAGCGAATACCATAGCGTGCAACATCATCATTTCCCTCATCCCTCCACTCTGCAATAGCCGCAAGCCCTAAAAGAAAGTCAATAGTGGTTCAAAAAACGAAAAGAAACTCGACGCAAGATTCGAAGCTACTTACACGTCTGACTCTCAGGGACTAAACCGAGCAAATTTCCCCCGTGAGCCTCAGCTGTATGAACTGCAGTAATTCCAATTGTCTGTAATGAAAAGTATAATGAGACGGACTTTACTGCCAACTTATTCACTGCCGATATATCTTGTAGGATCCGGTGGCACTCGTAGTAGAGTTCTGCGTTTATTCTGATAGACAATGTGCCAATCTCACGCCTAAGGTAAAGACAAGTCAATCGTAGTCCGACGAAAATTGAGTTATGGGAGCAGCATACCTCATAGGCACAGACATGGAAAGCGCACGGGCTGATGAGCTATAGGTTGTGGATGACTTGGGGACCAAGATCTCTTTGGGCTCGATAGCATCGAACTCCCGGAATTGTCTCTCTGGAGGGATTGCACCCTTGAACATCAGACCAGCGATGAAAAATTCCGGATATACTGTCAAAAAGTAACCCAAATTACTATCTTCCTCCATAGCCTTCTGGGTATTAACAGTGGCCTCAAGGACACTTGTCATGCTTTTCGCGGTGAATTTTTGTATATTCCACCAAATATGAGAGTCTGGATGTGTATACAGGTCGAACCGGGTTACAACACCTGGACAGTAATCGTAATTATCAGCCGAATCATCCCCATATTTGTATGAATATTTTCCCAATTGGATATTAAAGGCTCTGGTAGCTTACCGAAATTCGAACCCGTCCCCTTCAGAGCTCGATATAGACCAGCGTTCTCATCAACATTCGCATATACAACACGCGAGTCTGCCGTAACCACCTGGTAACAGGTGATATTAACCTTTTGACTAAGTTATTCTGTATGGAGTAATGCATACCTCAAAATTCTTGACATTGTCACACGCAAAGCCCCAGTGATTGGAGAAATGCGACATGCCCCCTGCCAATGGTAATTTTAACACCATTAAGCTCGAACTTAGTATGGTATCAACCTACCTCCAGTAATAAGGCCACCGACGCCCACATCTGCGACGCGCCCCCCAGTTACTGTAAGATTATTATCTTCCAACTGCGCGTATACATCTCCCCATGTTGCACCCGGTCCAACAGAAACTACTCGCTTATCATCCGAAAGACATATCTGGTGGATAGCACTCAGGTCCAGTATAGCTCCACGGCCGTCAATGCTGCTGAATCCAGGATTAGCATTGTGCCCGGCGCTACGAATTGAGAATGGACATTCTAGATAGGTGATGAGTCTCATCGCAAGCGCCACCTCCACGGTGTTTTCGAGAGCCAGGAAACAGGCAGCTGGAAGCCAGCAAGTTTGAGACCTGTCTCAATGAAACGATCAGTAAACTTGAGCATTCCTGTCTACGTGTAGAGTCACCAATTTTTTTGCTGCTGCTTTTGATACATCTGTGATGATTCACCAATGCATCGGTCACCGAGGAGGACTTTGCATGCTTGATAAACCATTTCAGCCGGCGAACACACCTTTTCGCTGGTGTTGCCAATGTCGGCCAAGCTTTTGATATGTTCTCGAATTATAACGTCATATTTATTTCGGAGCTTGTGCGACACGTGAATGGGAAGACCAGCAACAACAGATAATGATGCGTTGGAAAGGGAGCCCATCTTCATAGACAAAACGAAACAAAGTCAAAGAGGGAACAACCAAGAATGATGAATGATGAAGTCTATATAATGACTAAATTTCACAAGGCGTCCCGTCCCGCCTTCGGAGAACTGCGTCATCGGTTGTCGACTAGTATACTATCTACGCGCGCTTATCAGCAAATTCAGCACAGGCCTGCCGGTGGGGAACAATAGGGTTCGTAGTGTCGCGTACGGGAGAGTTTGGTACTGTATTTTTAGACACATGTGTACCGTATTTACGTATACGTACGAACAGTGGCGCTGAGGTGGTTTGAAACACCCCGTTTATTACTAAGTTTTCGCCAATTAAAACCTCACAGTATATATCTGTAATGAGCAGTATACCGCTAATTATTAAACAACTACTTCAAAGCACGTTGCATGGTAACAGGTATCTTTTCAAATATTTACTTAGTTCCTTTGCGTAGGTAAACATATTATGAGCGCGTTCAAAAAGCGGTCAGCTGATTTTAGTGATCGGTAAGGAAAGGCGGTCAAGGGGATGTTTCAAACTACCTCAGCGCCACTGTATCTTGACAAGTATTGTAACTGGCCCCATGTTTAGTTACAAGCTAGTGCGGGACACCGATCTCTCTGATCCGACCCCCGGCTGGCTGTTGACATCCTGACCTATCTCTTCAGCAGCCCTACGGTTCCACCGGGAATGCCCTTGCCTCTACTAATTCTAGAGACCCAGAGACGCTTTGCCCAAGTTAAATGGTCAGTGCACAGGAAAAAGTGCTAGAATGACAACGATGATTGCCAGGTGAGGGGATACTAACAATCAGGGCGTTCAGTGATTTCAGGCCCCCCCCGCGTGGCCCCCGGTGGGGCAGTCGACACGCCAAAGTTGTTACCAATCATCGCTGCAATGGAGACGCGAGATGGTACCGGTATTGAAACTGGAACAGCTCGGTCCATTATTGGTGAGTAATGCTTTTCCCATTGGACCATGACGAACTGCCAACCTTAGCGCGGTTGAACCGTTTATCTAGCTGAGACTTCTCATGCCTTTCCCTGTGAATTTCAATCGATCTTTGTTTGAGTGTATACTTGGGTTCTCATGATTGTCATCCACATCTTTACGCTAGGGCTCCTCGCCCTCCAAGCATGGGCAATTCCTTCTGCCATGCACCAGGGAAATCCCCCACCACGTTCCCCAACGCTGACGATTGCGTCGACTTCGACCGCAAAAGCCGAGGCTCAGCTTCAGCAGCTGGCTGATATTGCATTCGGTGTTGCTAGGGAACATGTTGCTCAGGCTCCCCGACACTACGAGGGATGCACTTCGCAAAACTTGCGAGTCCGTCGTGATTGGAGGGCTTTCTCTCGCAAGGAGAAGATATTATACATAAAGTCTGTGCTGTGTTTGCAAAGGCTACCATCTCGAACTCCTTCAAAGCTTGCACCTGGAGCTAAGACACGGTACGATGGTTTCATGGCTACCCACATTAACCAGACCTTAGGGATTCATTACACGGTATGTCCGAAATTTCGTGATTACTATATTTATACCAGGTCAAACCGCTGACGCATACGAGTGCTCATTTCTGGCCTGGCACCGGTATTTCATTTACAACTTTGAGCAAGCTTTGCGTAACGAGTGTAGCTATACTGGGGATTACCCGTAAGTCAGTGGTTTCTCTCGATTAGAATGTCTTTAAAGAAGTGTTCAATTGAAAAAAAAAAACAATTCCGTTCTTCTAGGTACTGGGACTGGGGCGCCGACACTGGCGCCATAGAAAAGTCCCAGGTCTTCGATGGTAGCGACACATCCATGTCTGGGAACGGTGTCTACATCCCCAACCAATCAGACATCCAGCTGACGCTAGGAAGCTCTCCAAAACTTTTCCTGCCCACAGGCAGCGGAGGCGGCTGTGTGACCAGCGGCCCATTCAAAGACTACGAGGTCAACCTTGGCCCAGCAGCTTTAATCCTACCGGGCGGCAACGTGAGCGCAAAAGCCAACCCTCTCAACTACAACCCGCGCTGCCTGAAACGTGACTTGACTTCCGCGATTTTGCAAAATTCGAACACGTATCCGGACACCATGAAATTGATTGTCGAGAACCATGACATCTGGAACTTCGAGATGGTCATGCAAGGTGTGCCAGGTAGTGGGCGCATTGGTGTTCACGGAGGCGCCCACTACTCCATGGGTGGTGATATGGGCCGCGATGTCTATGTGAGCCCTGGTGATCCGGCTTTCTGGCATCACCACGGCATGATCGACCGTGTTTGGTGGATATGGCAGAATTTGGACTTGGAGACTCGCCAGAACGCTATATCAGGCACCGGAACATTTTTGAATAGTCCTGCTTCTGCGAATACAACGCTCAACACTGTTATCAACCTTGGATATGCCAATGGCGAGCCCGTTACGATGAAGGAGCTAATGAGCACAACGGCAGGCCCCTTTTGCTATGTATATGTGTGATTTAAAGGTGTGTAACTGGTTTAGCGTAGCGAATACGGGGCTACTTTACAATGCTGGCATGGGTATATGGGGATGAAATCAGAAAGTTGAATAAGGGTTCTGCTGGAGAATTTCGAGGAATCACCCTGTTACGACGCTGATGGCCTACACAAAACACTGCAGTGATACGTATCACTGTCTCACTATGTCGGTATTGTCTTTCTTCCCTCTTTTTTTTTTTTTTTTTTTCTTTTTTTTCTTTTCCTTTTTGTTTGGCCAAAAACAGTCGTCAGGGAGTAGATTCGGAATAAGCAAGTAGAACGGTAAAGGCTATCTACAACTATCTATAATTAGATAGATAGCATGATGTACAATTATCGGCCCCAATAGGTGGAGACATCGGTAATGAATAGTTCGAACTACTCGCTGTAAGGATAAGGGATGGAATAAATTAGGTTTTAATACGTTCAAATGCGAATATAGAGAGGGGTTGCGTTCATTTACGCCGACCTCTCACCGAAGTTTGTTTTCAAAAATAAGCCACTAGGCGGGGTACGGATTCGTATTATAGTCTAGTGGTTCAACAACCCAAATAATATCCAGGCTACAAAAGCCATATATTCGTGTACTGACAAATGGGGTGGCCCATTTTCTGATCGAGATCCAGAGCCTCGTCACTGCCTATCGTGGTCAGTTGCCGTTCCCATTGTTAGGCTGCCCTCATCGCACAGCTAGAGTGGAATTGTGGATGAGGCAGACAGCAACTTATGCGATTTCGGCTGCCTCTCTGTTATGAACCGCAAGAACGCGGGCAAGGCAGAAGCTAAGAATCTGGACAGTGACTGTGTGACAGATGCGGTTTTGTTCTGGGTTGGTCTAATTGAGCGTTGGTCGGCTTGTCTAATCTCCAGCTAAAACGGTGGCGGTTTATTTTGAAAAAGTGAGGTGAAGGTCTTCAATTGCGAGTATTGGTTTGGCAGAAAGAGTAGGTTCTTGCGCTGGAGGATTCGGCTGTGATATGGATGTGACAGGTCGCTGGAGACAAGAAATTGTGGGGTAGGTCGATCTGGAGGAGGGGAGTGGAGGTCGTGCATCTAAGTTACAGGGCGCCGTTTAATGTAATTCGTTACCTGATTTTTGCCAACAGTTTGAATCGGAATCGTTCCATGCGTTGCGAGCAAAATATTAGCCATTTCTTGCACTATTTTGGGACGTGGTGCCGCTCCCCAAATATCTAGAGAAAGCACCTAATTATCTAGTGAATTATTCAATTTCAGTTAAATTTAGTGTGGTTCGACACGGTTTTCGCGTCTAGTAAGACGAGCTTAGTGTCGATTTTGGAACGTTATATATACGTGCTGCCTCGCGAATTGCCAATTTTTACTGCTTTTTTATTAGCTTGGATAGTATGCAAGATATGTCCATCTTGATCTGTCAAATTTTGACGATTTTGAGAGCGTATTTGTGGCCTGGTGGTTAGTTAATTTGGTTGGCATGTCCGGGCCGACCGGTGTACCGCTCGCTTATGAAATACATTAGGTGGTAATCTTCTCCTGTGGAGTTCGACAAGTGATGCAGATCCATATCTCTACATTGCATGCCTGCCTGAAAATAGTTTCCGACCTAATGAAAAATCCTTAGAATGATGTATCGAACACGAAGGTATTCTAGGACCATATTAAGCCTTGGGGGATTGAAATATGAAGTTATGAAATATCGTACTTGTATGTGTTTTCGGGTGGCCAGCTCGTTTGCAAGGGGTTCAGCCAATCAGCTCAGAACTCAACTGATCTTATCTAACCGCGCTTATCGATGGTTTAAAAACTCAGCCTCGATATTCGATGAATGCCTTCTCAGTGATTGGGGTGATGCCCTCCACCCAGCCAAGCCGATCGAGTTGTATTGGACAAAGAGAAGAAAACTCTAAAACCGCCTAGCCTTGATTACGAGAGAGAACCCCAGAGAAAGAAAAGTAAATTCTATTCTTGGTCATGAGAATTCTGGGGGAAAACCGCCAGTTGACGCTAATCTGGAACAGGAAGCTCCTTAGAACTTCAAACTTTATAAGTTCGGCTTGCCGGGCTTTTAACTAGCCGACAAGGCTGGCAGCTACCTGACCTCTTTAGGCGCCCCGAGCTCACCTCCTCATCTCTCAGAATCTATTCGAGGACGTCTATGATGATCTCCGTTTTCGCCCCGTCTACGATTCGCCTGATCCTAACGCTCCATTCTTCATAATAAAGCAGGACTCTTGGAAGTCCGTAATAGAAAGATTCAACAAGCCGAATTAAACATGAATGGAACACCAGAAATATACCCACTTGCTAGGGACAAGAATGAGTTCAGCCGGTCAGTTGAAACCCTTCTACCCGCTAAAGCAAGCTCGAAGTCCTTATTCACCTTGATGGTTAAATGCGCAACACGAATTCCTCTTCCATGTCGTCGACGGCCTGATTGATAACGCAATATCACTAGACAACATATCCACTATTGCCGATGTAGGGACTGGGACTGGGTATCCTTGCTTCATCTCCATTATTAAAAGCCCCGTTCTCATCAACTAATACAGAATATGGCTCGTTGAAGCCCGGAATTTCTTAAACACGAAGTGTTCTTGGCCAGGCCGCATCTTCCACGGCTTCGATATTTCCTCTACCCAGTTTCCTTCATCACCTCCTGCAGGGGTTGAGTTTTCAGTTCAGAACGTCCTGGATCTGTTTCCGGTTGAGCATCATAATCGGTATGACTTGGTGTGTATTAGGATGCTCGTCACGGCGATTAGGAAAAATGAGTATCGTACTGTTGTGGAAAATTGCATGACAATTCTGAGTGAGTCATATTCATTGTTTCCTTTTTCTTTCGTTGGATGTAGTACAAATATTAACTTTAACTGCAGAACCTGGTGGCTACCTCCAATGGATTGAACTTGACTGCTCCGCCCTACCGAATTCTAGGGATTCACAGAATCCCAAATTGGCCGTTATAGTGTCCTCATGGCTCAAATCCTTTGAACTAAACGGACTGGATGTATCTGCCCCGCTTGCAATAGAGAACGCATATAAACATTCTGGGTTGGTGGATATCGTTAACTCATCGTTCACTCTGGACGGACGTGGCGAGGAGCTGAGAGTCAGGGCACAAAAATGGCAAATGCAAGCTTTTCTAGCCGCAACGGCACAGATTATGCGAAGGATTGGACTGGCAGGGAATCCCGAGGAGGCGAAAGAAAGGGCTGATGAAGCGATTACGAATCTGGGCGCTTATTCAGCTGAAGGTAGTGTCGTGGGGTTTCGATTTGGCAGTGTGGTTGGTCGGAAGATCTGATATGCCCTTTTAGGGGATCTAAGTATATCTCATACCTGAACTGAGGGGTGACTGTGGTCAAATGTTGCGTCTACCTTGACCCCTATTAGCCATATTCAGATTTAGACGACTTCCCTGTAACTGAAACATCCGTGAGTGCTTGATGAATAGATGTTGGTTAGGAATCAATAGGAAGTTTGATGAAATACCCTGGCTGATGAAATTAATGTAGGGAATATGCGATGATAAAGAAATACGCTGGTTACCTAACGCCGAAAGAAATGGCTAATTTCACTTACGCGTCGACTTTGCT
This sequence comes from Penicillium sp. VS I D KN, assembly GCA_019775415.1. NCBI lineage: Eukaryota > Fungi > Ascomycota > Eurotiomycetes > Eurotiales > Aspergillaceae > Penicillium > Penicillium sp. VS I D KN. Next base: position 6,484 of record JACWFT010000307.1, on the reverse strand, counting down.
CGTGCCATGGGAACTGGATCAGAGGGGAAACTTTGGTCTAGCACTGCCACCACGCCATATTAAGGTGTATTACTGGTTAACTCTATGGATTTTTGTGGTCATCGTTGGGGCCAAAGCTGCTCGGCCCCGTAAGCGCCGAATCATCCTTGTTCAGTTGCGGGGTCAATAATCAGGCTAGACTCATTTCAATATGACACAAGAGCAGCGCATCGTCTATATTCATTGGGGTATTTGCCCTTGGCTAATTCGACTATTCTGACACGCTCAGTAACACGAAATCATACAACAAAATGGACCGACTCCTCCAATTTCTAGCAGAACATCCACGCATTAAGTATGCCACACCCACTTGCCCCGAATTCGGCAGCTGGTGCCCAGGTTCCATTGTTAAAGAGAACTGTACCCCTGGAATTATTGTTCGTCCCAGATCTGCTGAAGATGTGGCTGGCTTGATCTCTGTTCTGGCAGCGAACAACGTCGCTTTTTCTGTTCGTGTTGGCGGGCATGACATGTTCGGTCGATCACAAATCCACGGCGGAATAACTATTGATCTGCGCACCATGGTTCTCATACAGCCCGTCTGGGCGGTGGTATACTGGTTGCGGAGTTGATTAGGGAGCTAGGGAAAAATGACCTTGTCACACCGCATGGACTGATACCGAGTGTTGGATATGTGGGCTGGGCGACCCACGGAGGTTACGGCCTCCTCAGCGCTCAGTACGGGTTAGGTGTCGATCAGATTTTGGAAGCCCGAGTGGTGGACTGCCAAGGCCGCATTTGTGATGCAGATAAAGATATGTTGACCGCCATTCGAGGAGGTGGAGGGTCGATAGGCGTTATTGTGGAGGTTACGATCAGGGTGTATCCTCTAGGCCAGGTGGGTAAATATTAAAATATTCCTTGCCGTAATGCAGTGCCTATGCTCATGACATCAATATCAAGGTTCTTGCGGGCGTTATCATATATGAGTCCAACGACCTGGGTGCAACCATCGAACGCTACAACAGTACCTATTCCCAGTTTACACGTGATGGTCTTCCCCCCGCCCTCGGCCTTTATCAGTCTGTTATGAATGGGCCGATGGGGAAAGCATTTACTGTGCTGTTCTCGTGGTCATCTTCGGATATTGAGGCTGGGATGTCGTGGCTATCCAAAATTAATGCCCATTCGCCCGTGGCAGTGTGCACTGTTTCCCCTACCACGATGGCAGCATTCAGCTTAACAGCTGAGAACATGATACCTAAAAGTGTATATGGTACCGTCCTGACAGTGAACGTCCACGAGCTGACTCCGGAGATCATCGATGTTATTGGTTTGCATGCATCGCTGCAACCTGACGACCCGGCCGTACTTTTCGGTATGCATGAACTACGCGCATGTACCCCACGACCGTTAATGGACTCTGTCTTCTGCACTCGGTCTCCGCATTATGTGCTTGAGGTAACACCAATTGTTGGAGACCCAGGTCTGTTGAACGATGCAATTAAGTGGGGGCATATGTTTTATGACGCTCTCCACAGGCCGACCCCGCGAACATTATGGCTTCGACATATTTGCCTTTGACTAGGCCAGAGAATGTAGATATGAGGGCAATTTACGGGTCCAAGCTTGAAACTCTGAGGAGCGTTATGATCCGCAGAATGTTTTTAGGCATGCGCTAGTACAGCTGTGATTGAATCAAGATAAAGATGCTTTACGCTGCTATACGCCACTCCATTTCCATCACTGCATTTTGGAACGCGGGCTATTATAGCTCATACGCCAAATAACCATAAACAGTAAAAATACCTTACTAAATTGGTGTTCAGCATAAGATCCAACCTTGGAAAGACTAATATCGACGTCCGAAATCCGCAGGTATGGAGACATTATGCACCACGGCGGGGCCCGTAGGCCTCAATCAAAATGTTTCTCGCCTAACGGGGAATATCCAGTTCCTTTCCATCCCCAATTTCAAGGCTATCCCTATCACCGGGCAGTCCAGACCTAGGTTTTTCGACTAGCAACTGAAATATTTTTGCAACATCTTTGCTGGTGGATGACTGTTTGGCACGCCTTGTGTGGCAAAGTCAATTTAGGCATAGCAGTTTGGGATATCATCGAGCGCGATGTCTGGCTGGTTACATCGCTTGCGTTGTTCTGTCTTCTAGCTGTCTGTACGCTGAGTCTGTCGGCGGACTTCCCAGTTGATTTGTGGGTTGGTCTGGACTTTTTTGTAATCTATGTATAGTGAGGGTGAAACTGCAGTAACGCTGGCAGAATCGTCGTTATGCCTCAATCAGAAACTAGTCTTGTTGTCTTAATCCTACTGGCGACTACCTTTCACCAAGTGCATCCCACCAACGGTCTCCCACTAGTAGTCTTCCATGGTAGAGCCGCTAGAATGTTTCCACCGGCATGGCCCCATTTATTCAATGTCTACATGCTGTATATTCCGGTAAAACTCTGGCCGGGAAGGCTTACCACTAAGGTTCATATAATGGCACCGATGCCTGGGATTTTCTAGGACATTCGCTCGATAAGGAGTGGCGGAACACGACTTATCAGCACATATCTTGAAAGGTCATCGCAAGACATGCTACGCGAATCACGAAGGCCGTAACATTCTTTATCCTATGACGCCTTTGCAGGGGTTGACATTATCAAAGTAGCATCCAAGGTTTTGTGATACAAGGCCATTTGCCGGCATAACAGAGCGACGTTTTTCCCTTCTCCGGATGCCTTCTTCAATCAGATCAAAGTGGCCAAAGAGTCCTTTTAAATGATTCCCCACTGCGCAAATGGATCATGGTCAGTTGATGTAGTCGAATCGCCTCTTCCGCTCTCTAAATTGGCAACAAATTCGAACCATGAAGAAAGTAGATCCCAGTGGAATGTGGCATACGCCCCAATGGCTTCGTCACTTCGTTGAACTAAGTGTACCAATTTGTTCTGAACACGGCCGAACCAACTATGGACTATTCTGAAGAAAATGTCTGCTTTGCTTTCTTCGAGCTGAGCGCACATCGGATATTCTCCCTGACACGCTGTCCAGCAGTTTAGGCCTTTGGGCCCTGACGTAGATGTAGGCACGGTAAATTGTTCTATTCATCGACCGTTTTGGTAATACCGGTCAGAATATGCGACTGCTTCTGATTTAATTTGGCACTTAATCCACGCCGGAATATACCATCAATCTTCGGTCTCACAAATGGGCCTAAGCATAGCGGTTGGGTTTAGGTTCTCGCACGGCATAGAGATCCTGATTCTCCTACCAACAAGCAGCAGATGTCCCGCAAATAATTGACGAGACTCAGCCGCGCATTGATGTTGCTATGGTTCTGTAACCACATCCGTCGCAACAGTGTCCCAAGCACAATCTCCGTCAATGGCGAGAGGGCTTGTGGCTTTCGGTAGAAGCAGAGGATCTGGAATAATATGGCCATAGAACATGGCCAGTGTGGCTTGACGGATATAATTGTATCCTTTCGTGACAGCTGAAGATGCGAGGATATAGGCCCTGGCTGCCGGTAGTGGAGCAGAGAACGGGTTACTCTGCCATTAATAGCCTATTCCCGGCAGCATGAAGACCTGGCTGACTAGTCAGAAGGTTGTCTCCGGCAATAGCTATTGACTGATGCTGAATGGGTTTTCCAGGAAGATCATCCCATGTGTAGGGCTCGAACTTGATGCAAATCCCGCAGTCTGGTCCCTGTCGTGGATGCAGTGATTGGCTCATTGTTTTTTCGAAGCGGAACTCACGCCAAAGATAGCGCCGAAGCCGAAAACGATACCACTCGCCAATGAACCGCCTGGAACATACGACTATACCCATGACAGTAGAAAAGTATTGCTGGAGAAGCAAGAGGGAAGTCGCTATCAAAGCGACGATCGAGACGACGAATGCCGTTAAAGCAATAGAGTCGCTCGCATCTAGCATATCGGCAACATTGCTCGTACAGAGTAAAATAAGGAAACATCTGGATGCGCTAAATTGAGTTCCTTATTAAAGTTAAATGCAGTACTTGTATTTTGTGGAGAAAATTGTCCGAGCTGGTTAGGAAATGGAGCGAGCTGGACGGAGGTACGGAATATGCCGACCTGAGATGGCTGAGCCGTTGAACGATTGCGAGAGTGATTAACTAGACCTCACTGCTTGACGCTTACCTAAATTCAACAAGGGGCGTTGCAATCTAGCCTTGTAAGGGAGGAAGTTTCCCATTAAGAGAGCAAGCATGAGGCGGTGGCAGTGCCATGATCAGGGATATAACATCCAGCGCAAGCTCTAGCTTGTAGGCACGGGATGAATACTGGCGCGGCATTGGAGAGCAAATTGTCATTCGCTTATCTAAATTGTCGTTTGAACCACCGATAAGCGCGTTTAGATAAGAGTTGCCAAGTCGTGGTAGCTGATAAACAAAGCCGATTGGTATCAGCTTGGTACCCCCTCCCCTTGGCATCGGTATGCAACACCTAGTCACCATCAACTCTTTACTTGCCCATGTTCCTCATTACACCTCTGTTCATAATTTACAAACTATCCCGCGGTTTGGTAATCCTACGCACCCGTTACTTTCGCGGTCTTTTGCTATTTCTACTTTTCCTTTCTTTTTTGCTCATTCTCAATCTGGCATACTCAAGTTCGGATTACTTGTAGTTGCACCATATTCCGACCATGGCGCCAAATAGGGCCCTCATATTCCAGCAAATCCCCGATGAAAATCCCATTGCTGGAAAACACGTTACCGTTGGCATGGCAAGTTACGACAGCAACGTTCCAGTTCCAAATGGCGGCGTCGTGGTGCAATCGCTGTACGCCAGGTTTGACCCATATATGCGCAGTCGCATGCGTCCCGAGGAGGTCCCTTCTTACGCTCCAGCATTCAAGTTGAACGAAGCAATCAACAGTGGAATCATTGCACGGGTTATACGGTCGCAAAATAGTCTTTTCCAAGAAGGGAAACTGGTGTTTGGACAACTACCCGTCCAGGAATATGTTGCTCTGAGCGCCAATGAGCTCGTTCACATCCGAATGTTAGCCAACCCACTAGGGCTGGATCTGCCAGTTTACTTGAGCACATTGGGCATGCCGGGCCTGACAGCGTATGCATCCTTCTATGACATTGGCAAACCAAGGAGGTCAGAAACTATCTTTATTTCTGCCGCGTGTCGAGCTGCCGGTCAGGTAGTCGGACAGTTAGCTAGACGTGAGGGTTTGCACGTAATTGGATCCGTGGGATCAGATGAGAAGCTTGATCTGATTCTCAATACGCTGCATTTTGATGGCGGGTTCAACTACCACAAAGAAAACACTCACGAAGCACTATTCCGGCTTGCTCCCGATGGCCTGGATATCTATTATGACAATGTTGGTGGTGAAATCCTCAATGCGGCGCTAGAGTCGATGAAGAATTTTGGCCGCGTCGTTGTTTGCGGACATATATCCCAATACAACTCTCAGCCATTTCCGATCACGACAATTGACAATGTGCTGTATAAGCGCCTCACTATGAGGGGTTTTCTTATCACAGACCCTGGAATGGGAGATTTGTACGCCGCAGAGCATCAGGAAAGGCTGGCAAAATGGATACGGAATGGTTCATTCAAAGTGATTTTCGACGAGACGGACGGTATAAGCCTTAGCCCCAATGGGTTGGTTGACATATTTCATGGAAAGAACAAGGGCAAAGCTGTGCTCAAATTCTAAGTTGTCTTTAAACTGCTAAAATATATATTGAATTCGGCGTCGTAAAAAAACTATCAGACAGTCCACTCGAGTGCCGTGTCAGATAGCGATGTATTGCCATCAACGTCGCTCTACCAATGGGTTTCTGCAATGATGGGGACCCACTTGATTTCCTTCTGATGAACATCGTACGGTACAATCAGCAAGTAGGCCAGAGAATTTGATCACAGAGCAGATCTAGACACTCACTCTGCGATGCATTGAAAGGCGATCATAGTACGACTCTCAGGAAGATCACACTCTTTTGGTACTTTCAGCTCATCTCCATGTCTTTCGCCCTGTATCCAGTCTTCAGCAGCATCTTGCTGGATGCTACCCACCAGATTTGGCCCACGCTGGTGACTGGAGAAGTCATTCTCTTGTAGAGACTCATGCTCTGTGTTATCGCCGTCTACCGAGTGAGATGGACTTTGCGAACTCTCGGACTCGGAGCATGCTAACTATGAAGCGCGCTCCAACCGACGTCGAAAGCTTTCGTGTCGATTAGGGTGGGAAACCTTTTGAATGACACCCATGCTTGTGCGGGAAAAATGCTAAATTAGCGAATCTTTCAAAGTCGACATTCCTTGGGAGGCAAGCCGCAGCCTTTATAGGATTCGGTGCGTAATATCAGAGTAAGCAACCGATACGGTTGTCTGTAGAAAAGACCCGAAACTTTCCATCCACGTCTTCCGGTTCCGTCGAAAAGGTTGCGGCCCATCGTTTCTAGAGAGCAGAAATTGAGTCGTTGACGCTCACTGGTGATCCCAAGCAGGGTTT
>JACWFT010000003.1:343-46256 GCA_019775415.1 Penicillium sp. VS I D KN | reverse complement strand
GATTTCACAGGTCCTCATATTCTAGTTGTAATTTCCATCCCTTTACTCTCTGCACTGGCTGTATACTTGAAACTGAGGCCGATGAGCATGCTGTGTTCTGAGTAAATATGCGTCAACGCGCCTCAGTTGCTGAGTACGGTCGCGCAGGGTCCTAGCCACAGCCCACTAAAAATATTTTCATTGACTGCAGCGATGCCAGATTGGCTATAAAACCGTGGAAATTGAATTTGCGTTATTGCTCTGCTCATTCTCCAGAAGTGTCGTCTATGGAACACGACGGGGCTGTATGGCCAGAAACGCCTCTACGCGACGATGCTTTAGTGATATACTGTATCCGATATTTGCAGATGCGCCGGAGACGGTCCAATCACTAACAGAGAGAGATATGCCAGTAAAACTAGGACTGTTATTTACCACTACCGTAGATATCACCTTGGGAAAGATCATATACCCTTGGCTGAAACTTCGAGACGAGTTTTGATTGAGTGATACTTTCTTTCTTGATAGGACGTTGCTCCCTAGGAGCTGAAAGGCAGCTGCGGCCATCACCTGGCTCTCGCTGGCATCACCTGGAACTGCAGGCAAAACAATTGATGCAGAAAGAATCTCTGGTCTAACATTTGTAGGTGAACATGCGCCTAGCTCGATCGATCGAAGTACTGCTTGCCATCCATATAACCACCTTGCCGTTGTCGACTGCTCATCTACAGACAACCCCCCTAGTGGCCAGCGACCAATGTCTGCGCAGCCCGTTGCCAGTCCTACATACTCTCCTAGCAGTAGGTGTGAACTGTCCCTGTTCCGATCGAGCTTGGTAGCCATACCCGCTGCGCCTGTCACTAGAAAGCTAGATTCAGCACATTGCGCACGACCCGAGTTCAAGGCACCGCAGCTCAGAAACCCCTGCATCTTAGCCAGAGTAGACGTATTTGCCATTCGGCCAACGCGTTAAAATTGTATTATAGGCTAGTACTTTACAGGCTTAACCGACTTTCATTGATTTACTCCTGTCTACCATTTTCTCCTTGCCTCATGCAAGGACCAGACTGTCCCGTTCAGGGAGTAACAGACAGTGTCGGGTGGGCATGATAAAGTCGAACACAAGGAACATCGTAGCCATATAACAAGCTTCGTGGAACTCAATACTTCTTGAATAAGCCACAAGCCAGTGCAAACCCTTCCTTCCGGTGAATGTATGGCTATAACTTTCCGTGCTTTGTATTTTGATGTTCCAATTTGCTGAGCTGGTCGAATTGTTATTTGCTGCAGATTGATGAGGCCGCAGAACGTCGTTCCCACTTTCTACTGTCATTTGCTCGATGAAGCGCCTAAAAGCGACTTCCACAGCCATACGGTCGCAATCGGCTGGGTAGCTGTTTGCCTCGTATTTTGAATTATCCAGTTGCTCTGGGTTGCGAAACAGGCTGAACCACCCTCCTGGTATAAGAGCCTTGATACCTCTACCTTGGCAGAAGCGTAAAAGTATATTGAACCCTTTTGGAGTGAGCTGGTATTGGGTATAGGGGAATAGGAATATAGGAATTCTCCCCCATTTTGCCATTTTGATGAGACCAAAATTGACAAAACGCTTGAATATAAGACGGGCGAGCTCTTTGCTTCCCAGTAAAATGATAGCAGGTGCCCAACTAGCGTCCGCTATCGGACGCTGCCGACTTAACCTAGATATAAGATGTTCAAGTCTGTGGATATATTTTTGGGCTGTAAATGAAAACTCTTGCTTTCCAAAAATGGCGGCGTCGGAATGCACAACCAAGTCGACAACAATATTAGAGAATAGGTAGGTAAGTTCCTGAAGAAGAAGGATAAAATGATTTCATTAAAAACAGGGATTAAACGTTTCAGCTCCGAGGTCAGACTTACATCTATCGATATATCCAATCGGATACGTGGTGTTTGGCGCATATTGCGGTATCATAAAATTCGAAAAGCTGGGATTCAATTATGGAGAAGTAGCTAGATGATAGCATAAAGGAAACGTAGTGCGCGAACGGTACAAATGTCGGGAGGAAAGTGATGAAAAGATGGCCCATGCTAGACTTTTTTATATGCAATCTGGGTTTCGCGCACTCGTCACGCCATTGGGCAAGAAAAGCCCCAATTTAGATATCTAGTCAATATTTGAGCCAACACCGGCCTTTTCGCCTATCAGTGCGTCACGTTCCACTGGCCCAGAGATCATTTTAGTCAATCGCACAGAAAGGCCCTGTTCCAGAGCTGGATTGCATTGCTCGGTTCAACCAATCTCCATAATCCTCGGCGCGTGGAAGACCCCCATAATTTAAGTTCTGCGGTTTGTCTGGGTGCTTGCCCAAAACGGAAAGAAAATGTTTTATGCGGTATCATCATACCTGGACGCGTAAGCTATCCACTAATTCTCTCATCACTTACCCCCATTATGTGAAGGCCAAGCGAAGCTAGACAGGTGGGGGTCGCACGCCGCGTAGAAGTGAGGCGTGAACAAGGATATCGTAATTTGGAGACCATCTATGAAAGGAGTTGCAAACTGGATACAGTACTTTCCTTAACCCTGTCCTGGCTATTTCTTTGTTTGTCCACCGCTATGATGAGTGTCTACAGACGTATTCATCAACAACCGAGTCTCACCGAAACGCATCCCATTCAGTACGATTATTACGTTGGGATACAATGGCGTTCTGTTTTTTCCTTTACCCGTAAGTTCTCCCCCGCTTACCTCTGTATTGTTAGACCTGTGAATTTGGGACGGGACCTACGGAACCCCTACTTCCCCGTCTGGTTCCTCCATCGGCAAGATTAGGCGCCTAGTCACATTAGGTTTTTTTTGTCCCTTTGGTGATTTATACCTTTTGTCACGAGAGACGAGGTAAAATAGACCGTTTATGCTACCTAGGTGCCACCTAGATGCCCAACTCCGTTGTTTTTATTTTCTCTTAGATGTGTTGCTAATATATACATTTGTGAACGCTAGGGACATTAAAATTATTATGGAGCACCCAAACGGAATCAATGTGACGTGCCATTCCGAGCTCTCCATGACTCTGGAGAGGGAACCTCCACCCACTATGCAACAAGCGTCCCCTTTTGCTATAACTGTGAGGGTGATTCTCCCTAGGCCGCGAACATGTTCAAAGAGCGCAGTACAAACTTTTGCTGTCCACGTCTCTCTCAGGGCTGCTGATGACCTCCGCCCACTGAACTCATTGGATGGAAGCTTAACCCATTCCATCCAATGTTGCGCGGGCAATATTGGAGAACAACTTGCAACATTTAACGGACTTAGTATCCATTGTTCAGGGAAATTTCGACTTCGAATTTTGCTGGCAATTTCTTCATTTCTCGGGACGGTGGTAATGGGGCATGTGGATTCAAATATGATCGATGTTGGCAATGCTGTTTGACTATCCCAACAGACTTCCTTCGGCAAATCATCCTCCATTGACCGTCTACTGTGACAAATTCTGGGTTCATACGATACCATACGGAAACAGAACACTGACAACAAAGAGTCAAAAGGGATCAAGAGAACTCACGAAGGAAAGGAGATCTCGTTCGGGATCTTGTGATCTTGTGATCTTGTGATCTTTTGATATTTGTGTAAATAAAGAAATTTTGGGACATGGAGTATACTCCCATTCTAAATATATTCGTCCTATGAATCATCTATCGAACAAACCAGATAACCACTGGCTTTTGATTAGATTACCACCTATCGGTTGATGACGCGTTCCGAACCGCGACATAAAATTCACGAATAGTCGTGGTTTACCTGACACAACGTAACCGGCAAGCGAGCTGCACACCCCATCAAAAAAGCGTCAATAAATTAGACCTTCCTTCTTTAACCGCCCAGTATGCGCGGTGTTGTCTTCTCTGACGGCGGCGAATTCCGAGGGCATTGAAGATGCCTGTGCAAAGCGAGGCCTTTTAAACTTCCTTTACTGAGGTGGTGGGCTGGGCAACAATCAATTGCAGGCCGGTGATTCGGTGAATGGGCTTTTCAAGAGCCATGCCATGGCATCAGGTCTTTGTGCTTACGTCTGTTGGAAACAGTATTGGACGTTCCCAACTTAATTCACCGACCTTTGTTCAAGCTTCAACGTTGAATCAGCGACCACGATTTCAACACTTGAAAACGAAGTACAGCGGATCACCCGCTCACTGCAAGGATGTGTGCAGTTATCACCATCTTTTACTTTCTGCACTGGCTGTAGGTTTGAAACTGAGGGCAGAGCGTGTTGTGTTCTGAGTAAGTCTGCGTCAACGCGCCTCACTTGTTGATTACGGTCGCGCAGGGTCCTAGCCACAGCCCACTAAAAACATTTGCATTGAATACAGCCTTGCTCGGCTCGTTCTTCGATTACGCGTCGTTTTTCGAACACGATGGAGTTGTGTGACCGGTAAACAGACCCTACCCGACGGTGTTGCAGAAATTTATTTGGCGCAGATGATGACCCGAGTGAGACTTCACAGACGCTCAGGAAGAGAGAGACATATTGGCAAATCCAGACGTACTCATTATCAATATCCTGATTCTCTTTGGAAAACTTCCCTGTTCTTATGACTGAGATTCGAAACGATCTTTGATTGAATAATGCTTCCTTGATAACGACGGCAGCATTGTTTGCACGAAACACTCGCCTGCAGTTTTCCCTCAACAGGGACCACCTACATAAGACTCATCACAAATTAAGGAGCCAAAGCGAATGTCAGTCTCTTCCATCAGCAGTAAAATGCGCCTTGATCTAATGGTCATTTGGCATAAGCAACCAAAGCAAAGACTTCGTTACCCTTGATTGCAATGCCTCTAGGGTTTAAGTTTCCGGTTCGAAAGCAGGCACGCAGGGCAGGTTATTACCTCGGTATATGCTTTCTAGAGAGATTGAGTTCAGTAAGTGCGCTAGTCTCGTGCATTGCCAATATACCGTAAGATATCTCAGCCTCTTGATCATTGACGAATACACCTGTTCAGCGGGGGGGGTCGGTTCGTTTCTTCGTGTCGGCCTTTCGCGACCGGAGATTGTGTTGGCTTTATGCCTGATTGGACACACCGTGCTCGCGAATGTCAATCATTTTCTTGGTGCGTAGATTCCGCCAAAAAGCTGTAGCGGGAATGTGCGCACTGACGCAGTAAGGGACAGCAAGTGAAGAGGGAATGTTCGGGAGCAAGCGGGGACTGAGCACACCTCGTAAAGTTTATTTAGTCGGAATCTGTGACAATGTACTAATCAGGGGTGCTTGAGACTCCTTTTTATCTAATCTTAACTGAATAGCAATACTACACGAACAAAACTAATAGCAACGCCATGGCGCGTACGCCACCTGCATTCCTTGCGCCTTGTTTCGCGTTAAGTGCCTGACAAGCAGTCCTCTTCCTATCTTTGAATGTACCGGACGCTCATGCGGTCATCAATCGTACGATTGGTAGTTTAATACCTATGTCGCAAAAAGTATATGCAAAGTAGACGAAATCCGTTTAATATCCATCTTTCGTTCCATCGCTGACAACCACGTGCAGAATACCACTTGAACAGTAATCCTGTTTCAAAGTACCCCAAAACGCGACGAGCAAGCACGCCTAAGGATATTATTGATTACGTGATGTGGCGGCAACATACTGTGGGTATGCGGCTGCGCACAGCAACGAAGTTGATATAATATACCAAGCCGAGTAATCTACTAGACTGGAATTATTCCCAACGGAACGAATAATGTGGGCTTATATATCGTCTTTCACTCGCTAACTGTAGATTAGGACGTCATGTGCTAGCGTATCGAGTTACTCTTCCGGAGCCTCACCCATCTCTTCGAGTTTCTCGCCAGCCCTTTGCTTGCCTTCGGGGGTCACATTTGGGTTACTCTGGGCACTGATTGTAGATCAAAGGTTAGCTCAGGTAATCCGGATTGATGCAAGATGACCCACGCTTTGTAACCAGCAGCGACCCTAGTTGAGTCTCCGCTTTGGTTTTCCTGCGCAGAGTGAATCTCTTTACGAGGCTCATCGCCTCCAAGTTCGTTGTCCAGCATGTGGTTTGCATGCTGCTTAGCTTGATTCGAGACTTTGGGATTGCTCAAGGTGCTGCAGGGGGAATGAGTCTTTAGTGCGTGTTCGTGGGCGGAGCTTCATCACTCACGCTTTATAGCCGCGCATAGCATTCAGTCTGTCCTCGGCCATAGTATGTTAATCGCAAGTTGGCTAAGTGGGAGTCGAAGATAGAACGACGAAAATTTGATGGGAGGGACAGCCACAGAACATTACCCTCTTAAATCAAGTTGTTCAGATCCGTCTGCGTCATCCTTTGTCATTATTTTGGGCCTCCCTGTTACTGGGAAGCGTCCGGGGCACATACCTGTCATGGCGCCATATATAGAGTTCAGAAAAAGATGACGGGCCTTGAAATTGAGTGATCGCTCGACGCCGTTGACATCCGACTGGCTAGTCGCCATCATTACTACCACGTCTCTAACATCATCAGCCTCCTTTGTATGTAAAGCTGACCGTAATAATTTTATATTTGGTTTAAACCTGGTCCATGGCTGATATCCAATTCCTTTTATTTAGCAGACGGGTAAGTGCTGATTCCTTACCTCATGGGTGACAATTTCCGAAGCGCACCCTGTTTACTTGTTTGTGTCTTGGGCATCGGGACGGTTGCGGTTATCAAAAGAAAAGCTCCTGTGACTTTATGAAGATCCTATATCTGAAAAGTAATTCTGATGAAACTATGAGAACCTTATACTTGCCGTTGATGTTGACCATTGATTGACAATAGATGAGTATTGATGTGATGGTGACTGAGCGGTGAAAGTGAGCGACCTGGTGGCGAAATTGGGACAATTCCTCTCCCGCCAATTCACCCACAGGTCTTGTACCGGGGAATGTTCTGTTGGGTATTATTTCAGCAGGCTTAACCATAATCTTGAGACCATGCTATATGCGCGGATGACCATTCGAATTTCATACTGCAAACAGGGCTCGCCAATGACAAAGAAAATCCTACGCTTCACAATCCTTTACCTGCTTGTGGTGACCAGTTGTGGAAAGATGCTTCGATTCGAGATGAACCTGCCGCAGCAAAAGACGTTATCTATCTTAAATGGAACCTGCTGGGCTGATGAAAACTTTACCATGGATCGAATGGCGCTTGGGCCGAATATAAAGTCAAAACAAACAGCACCATAGTGAACAGAAGGCAGAAGCCCTGACAGCAGCAGCGTTACCACCAAGCTTTCAAGGTCGCCCAGGCAGCAAAAGGTCAACAACTGTCATATCATTGGGCTTTCAAACTCTTGAATATACCTAATAGCGGGAGAATAATCGTAACAACCTGCTCTGTGTATTAGCTGTTTAGAGGCCTCCAGTCCAGCGGCGACAATGTATTTCACATTTCATGGACCACGAGGAGAGTCATCTTTCGACAGTACTGCTCCATATGTCGGTTTTCAGGCCAGCGGCTTCAATTAACACATCATATCATTCGGTGCTGTGAGAATATGGGGGATCGACTCCCACAAGAGGTTGATGAGCCTTGAGGAAGGACTTTACAGGAAAGTCTTATGGAATACCAACTTAGATTCTCAGAACAGAAGGGATAGCTTGCTAGGGTTTCAATGTCTAGCATAGGCTTCGTTCAAAGCTGTTTCTAGAAAAGCAACTACCTTGCCAGTAGTTATGACAGTGACTCCACAGGCAATAAAACCATCTTACTCATCCGGTTGACCGGTACTTTGACCTCCCTTGCGACCTGCTTCCTTGGCTCTCTCGTCCCCGGGCTTGAAGCTTCCGCTTGAAGCGTGACCTCCCGACGATGCAATATCCCTCTTGAAGATACGTTTTAGCTATATTTTGTCATTGTAATTGACGCTTTCACTAACCTGCTTCTGGGGATCCATCGATGCAAATCTGCCCTGGTGGCTAGACTGCCCGCCCTTCCGAGCAATATTCTCAACCTCCTCATGAGGTCGGTTGGAGAAATTACCAGGGTTGGTGTTGTCGGACATGGTGGCACTTTTAAAATACGTTGGAAAGTAAGGTTCTGAGACTGTGTGTATGATTCGAACAATTAATGAGACAGGAAAGCTATTTTGTATGTAGATGTTTGATTATTCGCAAGAGAATCTATATTGGAGCTCGGATTGATTGATTGAGATCATGCCCAGTTGCTACTGAAATCACAATGAACAATCTCTGACGATATTCAACCAGCTGAAATGAATGCCAATTCTGCCAGACCCGTGTCTAAGCCCGAGAATGGAACGTCTATGCCTCTTGTATGACCATCATGTCATAATGATACAATTAAAGATCATGACGAAACCTTGCCGAAATGTGAATAATGAAGAGGCAGAAACTATGAAACAAGAAGGCTCTAAGACGAACAGGTTTGCTCGAGTTGCGTTTTGATTTTACACGGCCGATCCATGGTACAAGCGATCCAAAGGATCAAACACCAGAAATAACCTGTTAGTGGCAATCAATTACAACTTCAAGCAAAGAGTGCACAAGAGCGTCTGCTAAAGGTGGGTTCTTGTCGGTATGAAACCGCAGTGAATGACGTCACACCCATACCGTAGATAACCGCTTTGGAGGAAACTGTGAATAGCAATGCACCAGTTCCACGGGTGAAATATCCGTAAGATAGAATTAATCGGCCGTTATGAAAAATACCATTTCTTATAGGCCCTCGCCTACAGATGCTTAGCTCCTGTAAAATATTGGTAATTTATGTAAGGGGCAGTTACTTGGTTCAGTATTAAGTTCCAAGTCCTTATGACGGAAAAAAAAAAACAACTATCTCTTGGCAAATCGAATTTTTGAAATAGCTTCACAACCACGCCAGTTGGCAACTTTTCGTAAACGGGAGGTTTTCAATTACCTCTGGAGCTCCATTTTGATACCATTCTCAAGCGTGTATCATCATGGGAGCCCCGGCAAATGCCATCACCTCTCTGCTCATGGCAGCGCGAGTTCTGCCGCCGGGGTCACCGCCTCGGAGGTCGCCCAGGACCGCGAGGTCACGGTGCGTCTCAACGACCCGGCAGCAGCTAGCCAATACCGCAGAGATACGCCTGCCGCTTTGACCAAGAAGGTCGACCACATGCGAGCTCGTGCAGCGCAGGCTCTGAAGTCTGCCCCGTTGGCCTCTGTCAAGATCTTGGCATCCCGCCAGCTGCGGTCAGGTGATCTCCGCTTTTCCGTCCGGTCTGCCAAGGAGGCGGAGATCCTCCGCACGCACCGCGAGTGGGCTCGCAGTCTGCACAAGAAGGCAGAAGTGCTCTTGCCCACGTGGGGTATCGTCATCCACGACGTCAACGTGCGTTCTCTTGGGGTCAATTCCCCCCGCACGGAGGAGCTAAGAGGTGTGCAGGATGCGGTGATATCGAAGCTGGTGGCAGCCAATCAAGCGGACTGGGGAAGTGCAGAGATCACGAGATTAAACTGGCTCCGTTCGCCAGTTGGTAAATCGGGCTCGCTCGTGGCGGAATTCTCCTCTCCCGTCGCTGCCAACACCGCAATCGACCGGGGTGTTCTCTGGGATGGCAACTGCCTCTCTGCCGTGCTCTATGATCGTGCTACGCGTGTACGTCAATGCCACAACTGTCAGAAATGGGGCCACATAGGAACCACCTGTCCAACCAGCAAACCAACTTGCGTGTACTGTGCCGGCGAGCACCTTTCTCGGAGCTGCCCGCAGAAGGCCGACAGCACGCTGAATGAGTACAAGTGCACCAATTGCGGGGGTGCACATGCTGCGTGGGCGACAGACTGCCCAGAGCGTGCCAAGGAAGTCGAGAAGATGCAGGAAATGGGCCGATATCGACCACGATACCACCCCGTTCCGGCATACTTTTCTATTAATGCACCTTCTGTCACACTCTGTCCGTCGCCTGCCAGCTCGTGGGGTACGCCGATGGCATCAAGCACTAGCGAAGGAAGCGGCACCGAGAGTAGCGACTCGCCCGCAGAGGGAGCCGCACAGGTATCGGTAACGGAGAGCTCACCAGCAACCAGGAGCTCATCCGGCCTACAATCCAGTCAGTGGAACGTAGTGCAGAAGAGGAAGCAGGGGAAGAAGGGCAGTAAGACTCGGTCAACGGCAACAGCGCCGGCGAGCGTGCCCAGCAGACAGCAACCGCGGCCAGTCGCCACGGACTTCATGGAGATTGACCTTCCGTCCAATACTCCATCCAGTACCCCATCCAGCACACAATCAGTAGAGCCGCAGCAGCCAGCTACCGCTCCATTCGGCGCTGACTCCATCGCCCGACCAGCGGTGACGGAAATACCTAGCAACATCAGTGACGAAGGAGTATCCTTCTCCCTCAGTCAGTCAACCCACGCACCAAAATCAAGCAAAAGGGCCCCCCGGAAGGCCCTCCCCCGACAAAGTGAGCCCTCAACAAGCAGCTCGGGATCCCGCAAGTCACGACGGACCCTAGAGCAAGTCGAGAGAGCAACACAAGACGTCAGCATAACAGAACTCGAGCAACAGCTCCTCAACGACAACCCGGAGATGCAGCTCACAACGTCAGAAGCCGACAACCAGAGCGAATTCCAGCCATCCAGCACCTCTGCTCTCACGGATATCACAAACCTTCAAAGGCGCAATAATCCCCGGAAGCGACGTCTAACAGAAGATAGCGGAGTGCCCACCAGGAAGCACTTCGAGATGCATGTCCCACCACCATGGCAACAGAAATATGGAAAGAACTCTACCAAAACGTTCCGTTTTTAATGCGAGAGCTCACCATCTTCCAATATAACGTGAACCGATCAAAGGATATCGTCATGGCCCAATTCCTGCGTGATCCGGGGGCCCTGGATGCCGATATCATTGCGATTCAGGAGCCGTGGATTAATCCGTATAAGGATGACACCCACCATCCTGCAAAGCAGACGCACGAGCTTTTATGGCCGTCAGGGACGGAGACGAGCGGAGGAGAAGGAGGAACGAGGGCGAGAGTGTGCATGTTTGTGTCCAAGAAGCTCGCCGGATGGACGCACTTTGCGCACTCCGGAGATGTGCAGGAGTTGCGGCTGAGCACAGAGATTGGAGAAGTCAGCATCCTCAATATATATAATGAACAGGGGAAGTGGGACGGTTTAAACCTCCTAAAGATTCTGATTTCGCCGGTAGGCGAACAGGGGAGAAACAGGACATCCTACCTTATAGTAGGAGACTTCAATCTCCACCACCCAGTATGGGGTGGAGATGACGCCGTGGAGGAACCAGAGGCGGAGGAGCTGCTGATGCTGATCGATTCAGCAGGGCTTGACTGCTGGTTGGAACCGGGGACGGTCACTCGTACAGACGCACGGAGTAGGTCTACGATTGACCTCGTTCTCGCATCACGAGGACTCACGGAAAGGATGATCTCGTGCGAGGTAAGTATGGAGACGCACGCGCACTCGGATCACTTACCGATATGCACGATCGTGGATGTGGAAACGCAAGAGGTGGAGGAAGTGCGGCGGAGAAGCTGGAAAAACATGGATGTGGAGAAGTTCACGGGTTTTGTGTCAGCGAATTTGCTGGGCAAGAGGTGGATGGAATTGCCGGAATTGGCACCCCCACAACAGATTAACGCCGTCGTCGAGCACCTCATCGACGTTATCCAGCGAGGCGTGCAGCAATCGACTCTGTGGGCCCGCCCTTCCGCGTGGGCTAAGCCAGGATGGACACCGGAGTGCACACACATCATCAAAGAAACGCGGCAAGCTTTCCGGAGATGGAAAAGGGCCCACAAGAGACCCTACTCCGACACAGAAGAAGACCTCCACGAGGAATACCGCGTGTGTCGAAACCGGAAGGGGAAGGTCATTAAGAAAGCCCTCCGCGAAGGGTACCGGTCCTGGATCAAAAACACTATCAAGGATGGCCCACGAGGGCTCTGGAAAGTATCAAAATGGGCCAGAAACCGAGACCAAACAGGAGGTGGATCGGGCACTATACCAGCACTTCAGAAACCCGACGGATCACTCGCGGACACGGACGAGCAGAAGGCGGAGCTTCTCCGTGACGTCTTCTTTCCAAAGCCCCCAGAGGCCGATCTCAGCGACATTCAACAAGGACGTACGACGGACAACCAAATATCCTTCCCTCCAATCACGGAGCAGGAGCTTCGCGATGCGATTCAGAGAACGCCACCGGATAAGGCCCCTGGCCCGGACGGGATCCCGAACCGTGTGTGGAAGATCCTTCTTAAGGATAACAACTTCATCAACATCCTCACATCAATCTTCAATGCGTGTATTTCCGCTGGCTATAACCCCCGCTACTTTCAGCAATCAGTCACAGTCACACTTCGAAAGGGCGGCCCGCGGAACTTCCGAATGCCAAAGTCATACCGTCCGATCGCGCTCATGAACACGCTCGGCAAAATCCTCGAGGCAATCATCGCCCTCCGGATCTCATGGGCGGTCGAAGAATATAGAATTCTCCCAAATACCCATCTTGGTGGACGGAAAGGCATCTCTGTGGACCACGCAATCCAACTCATCCTCGACCAAGTCCACCGCGCGTGGGGGGTCGGAAAGAAGGTAAGTATGCTCCTTCTCGACGTCTCGGGGGCGTACGACAACGTCTCGCACGAAAGACTCCTCTATAATATCAGGAAGCTCCGCCTCGGCCACTTCGCACCGTGGATTCAGTCATTCCTACAAAGACGCAGCACTCGTATCAAGTTACCTGGATATACTAGCGACCTCTTCCCGACAGAGCCAGGCATTCCGCAGGGCTCGCCAATTTCACCAATTCTCTTTCTTCTCTTTAACACACCTCTAATCAAGAGCTGCTACCTCCGCAAAGGAGATGGTGCGATCTCTCAGGGCTACGGATGGGTCGACGACGCGGCTATCATCGTGGAGTCAGAGTCGTACGCGAGAAACGTGGATCTTCTAGAGGAAGTTCTTAAGAAAGCAGACTTATGGGCAAAACGACATGCAGCGAAATTCGCACCTGATAAATTCGAGCTCATCCACTTTACAAACCCACGCGAGCAACCCAGCAAGCCCTTCGTCGTGCAACAACCCACATCAATCTACGACTTTATCATACCAGACCCAGGGACGGACCAGCTCCCCGTCCGGGATATCCAGCCCTCACCACAAGCCAAATACCTCGGAATATGGCTTGACAAGCAACTCTCATTTAACACACATCGCCAAAAGCTCATCGGGAAAGCCAACGCTAGCCTCCAGGCCCTTCAAAGTCTCACAGGATCTACGTGGGGAGCCTCGCTCGCAGCGATGCGGACCGTCTATCAAGCGGTCGTGATTCCACAGATGCTCTACGGAGTAGCAGCATGGTTCCCGAACCTAACAGCAGTAAAACGGAATCAGATCATCAACATATTCACCAATCTACAGCGTCGCGCAGCAATCATGATGGCGGGAGCTTTCAACAGCATGTCCGCCGCCGCGTTAGACGTGGAGCTCTTTCTCCTTCCAATTCAGCTCCAAATTGAACAAATTACTCAGGAAACGGCAATCCGAATCCAAACAGGCGCAAGATGGGCGCAACCCTTCTGTCTCTACCCGAGATTAGGCAAAAGAACAACTAAGGAGATTCAACTCGGAGGATATTCTCCCCTTGAGGAGCTCCGGTGGAAGAAGAGGGGGATTCTCTTCGACGGCCAGTGGGAATCAAAACATGCCTTTGTTCTACCTCCGTGGGAAGAACGGATCAAGTGTGTTATCGAAAACTCCATCAGCGCGATTAAGTCACACGACCAGATCCAAGCGGCTCAAAAAGGGACGGTCTTCTTCACGGATGGGAGCGGTCATGAAGGGAAAATTGGGGCATCCGCGGTCGCACCCGACCATGGGATTCGCGCCCGCCAATTTCTCGGCAACGCAGAGCAGTCCACAGTTTACACTGCGGAACTCGCTGGAATTGAAATGGCACTTAATAAGTTCAGAACCATCCAGAATAAAGCCCCAAATGAACTAAGCGAACTGGTTATCTTCGCTGACAGCCGAGCGGCAATCCAGGCAGTCCAAAACCCGAAACGTCCCTCCGGTCAACACATTCTCCGCGCAATTTACGCCCACGTCCGTGCCATTCGAGCGTCCGCGTCTCCCTCGATAAGTGTCACAATCCGATGGATCCCCGCACACGCGGACGTTCATGGCAACGAGCTGGCGGACCGTGAGGCGAAGGAGGCGGCCAGAGAGGGTGGTGCGGATAAGGTTTTGGACGCGGGGACGGAAGTGGAGAATCGGTTTCTCCGGCTCGCGAGCGCTGCAAAACGGCAGGTGCGGAGCCAGATTAGGGCAAAGTGGGTAGCGCAGTGGGCCAAAGAAAGGACGGGAAAACCAAATCAAAGATTGGTCAAAACGCCGCACAAGAAGACGTTACGGCTCTTCTCGGATCTCCCGAAGCCGTACACGTCAATTCTGATTCAAATGCGCTCAATGCGCATTGGATTTCGGCATTTCCTCTTCAAGATTGGAGAAGCAGACTCCGATCGATGCAACTGCCTAGAGGGATCGCAGACACCGCAGCACGTGCTGCTACAGTGTCCGCTCTACGTGGACGAGAGGAAAGACATGATGGAAAAGATCCGGGCACGGACGGATCTTGATCGACGAGGGCTGATGGATTATGAGGCTCTTTTGTCTCACCCGCGCGCGACTCGCTACGTCGCCGAATTCATGCTTCAAACAGGTCTTCTCGGGCAGTTCCGCCTCTGTGAGGTGGAGCCAGAGCCCGAAGAAAACGACGAAACAACTGGCTAGAAGTGACTGGCATGGACAGGTGGCGAAGACGCTGCGTAATACTGAATCGACCAAGCTCCTGGTCGCCGAGAGACTATGGGCACGACAGCATAATCATATTGAACACCAATCGACAAAGCAGGAGTCTAGAGCTGGAATTCCAGCGGTTGAATACGGGGTACGGGGAAGAAAGCAGGTTGTGGGCTTGAAATATATTACTGTGGGGTTTGATGCAATTTTGTGGGATTTACTTTGGTTGGAATTACCTGTACGGGCAGTCGCCCTTTTCTTTTGTCTCTAGTCATTCGTTACTGCGTGGAGTTTGGAGCACAGGCATGTTCTTGCTTCTATCGGAAGAAGCGCCTACATTACCACGGCGATGACTAGCCAGGTGGCATTAGGTTAATAGAATATCATCATCATCATCATCATCATCAGCGGAAGCTACATAGAGTTCTTTACATCAGTCTTGTGCGGAATCTAGGTAAAGAGGTTTCGCGAACTTACCCCTCATTTTGCCACTTTGCAAGAAATTTGTCGCCTTTGTCCACGGGTAAAGATGTAGGGTTCTCATCAACATTTATTCCATCACCAGGCTCGTTCGTCGCCTTGGAGTTAGAGTCACGATGAGGAAGGGGCGGATTAATTTTCATATCTGGAACTGTTGTTATACTAGGGTTTGCGCATGGATGGTCTGCAGAGGACAAATAAAAGCCATAATCCCAAGAATAATTCTGGGAGATATTAAATAACCCGTCCGGGATAGGATAGATGTCTTCCATTTGCACGAGCTGCTTGGGAGAATATCGATCAGCAGCCCCGTACTGCGCAGTTCTAGCCATGTCGGAGTGATCAATCAATGACTGATCAGTATGGTCGAACGAGTCAAGTTTAAGATCCGCGTGAAATGCTTGCGGATCATTCGGGTAGAGCATGGTATGGACATAAAGCCTGCATAATACGCTGCATCATCACCCATTGTGCTCTCCAACTGTTTCGACTCGCTGTTTGTCTTTAGTTCGACAAATTATCTGTGTTAATGTAAGATTGCGTACTTTGCAGGTCGGTCCTTCATGTGCTTCTTATCGGTGGAGGGACGGCGCGACAGTTCGTGGGAAGGTCGATTTAAAAAGCAATCAGAAAACCTGCCCTGAAAGGACCTCAGTAGCTCCGCGCTTGGTTTGTGCGAAATTCTGCACGTAAATCCAAATGGATACGTTAGCAACAGAGTATTCTATTGAATGCTCGTTGAAAATACAACGACTTTACCTTGCGTGAAGCATGGACGCCATAATCTGGGAACCCTATTAGATGGAAAAGTATTGAATGTTATGAAGTAATTGAGGTGAGCTACAAGTGAGCAACATTGGGCCCTTCACCTATGCGGCAGCATTTGGGTGTATGAAATATCGCTACTTAACTGGGGCGTTCCAGACGCCGCGCTATATAAAGTATAAGGCAGGTACCAGAGCATGCACTTTAAGCTACCAAGCTCTTCTTATCAGCGGGGCATTTTCTGCTGCAATAACTTCATTCACTAGGCGACCAATAACGTGCTGAGGTTGAAACGCTGTGGCGTAATGATAACCCCTGAGCTTAAGATGAAATGCATATTGACGGTGGATCACCTTGACGTAGATGATGCCAGTATGCTAGGGTACCCATAAATACTGTGTCAGGATTGGTCGGCCAATTTCTCCGGCTTCCCGTGTGTGGAGATCACGATACTGTGCCCGGGCCATTCTCCGCGGACCCACAGGTCTCCGAATTTCCTTTAACGTAACGTCGTCGCCTCAACTGATGACAAGCCGTTTCGCACGGCATAGGTCATGGTAACCGTTTGATTGATTTTTCTTGGAAAGCCAGCAGTCAATCTTGATTCATCCCAGCGTCATTAAAAATTATCAAACACTCCGCCATTGATTTACATGGACTACTCGCGCATAACCATTATCTTCAGTACAGAGCTCAATTATCTCCACACCACAATAAATGTCATTACAATCAATCCTTTATCGACTCTAGGACTTGACAACTTCCCTTTTTCAGCCGATCCTTTGAGGGAATTTGAATACCTGACCTCATCCGATCTAATTAAACCGTTGATGATGCACCCCTCATCAGGCTCGGCCAGCCCTCCAGACCCCAAGTGAAACGCCAGAATGTTCCCCCTGAGAGAGCGACCTCGAGCGAAACCGCATTTCTGCATATAAATGCCGAGAAAAAAAGACAAAAGAGAGCGCGCGGTTACAACTAACTCTTGATGCCCACATCTGCCAAACATACGGCCCTGGAGATAAGTCGAAATTTTACTAGAAGAAATCTGGCATCTAAAAAACCAACTGTTCGCGCATGCGCATTGCGACGATCAACAAATCAACCCTCAACTCAAAGAGACGGCCAATCAAGTGAAGGGAATGGCTGACGATCCATCCAAGCACGCTTGCGCCCATGGGTATGCCACCAGAACAGCCTATGGTAGATCCTGAAGTGACCTTGAGGACCGAGGATGGGACGAAGCGGAAAATGGACGAAGACGGATACTTTGATACCTTTTCAGAATTACCATGCGTTGTATAATAGACTGCATAGGTTTATACGTAATCCAAATAGCTGATATTCTCCAGATAATTCAATACGGTGGCGTAACAAAGATCCATCTGGGGTTTTTATCCATGTCATCGAGATCTTTTGTTCAGAAAAGAGCGGGGCTCTGTCCAATCCCGCTGACTGTCATCCCGGACAATCCAATCTGAGCATGCAACCACTTCAGCTCCCCGGGAATAGGATGAACTGAATTATTATGATCACTTACCTCCTAAGAAATTCTTCTCGATCCCTAACCCGAAAACGCTACTTTACAGCTGGCTTAGCGAGGCCTCAAGTACTATATCAAAGTGCTTGTAAAACTCTTGCTTAGAGGCCGGTATTTGAAAGGGCCTTACATAGTCACTCGTTGACAGCTTCCCTTCTGCTCTCCCTCAACCTCCTGCCTGTGATGTTTACTAAAGTCGCAAATTACATTCACCTCGAGTGGAAAGCATAAAGTCAGGCTAATACGGGAAGAAATGTTTTAGTACGTTGATATTGAGAAACTGCTGAATCGTCCTATATTATTTAAGTAATTATATAGTTTATCTGCCACGCCTATTTAAGCGCTCCAATCCCAATTATACCATTGCTTTAGATGTAAGTGAGGCAATGGGATGGTCCAGGGCTGGTGCTTGCCTCTGTTTCGTTAAGCGATCTCGTGGTGAATAGATGGCTTGACATATGAGCTGAAGATTTTTAGGTGGAAGCGAGATTAGCCATACTCGTCAGCATTTAGGATGGTATGGCTGCTGGTCAAGGCCTAAGAAAGTGGTTGGCCCGGCTGAACCTAGTTGTCGTTATTAGTAGTTTAAGTCAGATCGCCGGCCAAATAACCCACGACAGTGAAATCAAGCTTTCTTTTCTTTCGTGCACAAAAGCTGATCGTATCTGAAAGTCTGGTGGAGAACCATGAAGACCTACAGCAAGTGCGGGAAACGCTTGCGTTATTTTTTTATGTTGACTTCTTCACAAATCAACAATAATGTAATAGAAGTAGGCAACCCCTCAACATTAATATCTGACTTCCCACAGAGCTTGGAAGATGATTGGCACGGCTACTCGTTCCGCCATCGCTTTGGGACTACTCCTGAGAGCCATACACAATCTGGAAGCTCGGCAAAAGCTTTGGTGGTCAATCTTCATTGGAAAACCTCCTCTCTGTTATTACTTGACAGGCGTCTGGCTTGGGAAATAGCTTCCCTTCTGTGCGCCGGCCTTTTTTTCGCAGAAGATATAGTACTTTTTACTGATGATGCGCCAGAAATCCGTCTAGAGCGGCCAACTTAAGAACCCACCTATGAAGTGGACGATTCACCAGCAATCCGAGCAGCTTGAGGTGCAACGAGCAGCAGTAAAACATACGGATGCTACCGATGAGCTTTATTTCCATGGTCTGACAGATCTCGTTCTGATCTCACACTGCTTCCACACGAGTGTACAGTACCGACACTGTTAAGCAAGGATTGGGACCAAATACTGAGCCATTTTAACTTTTTCAACAAAACAATGGAAGAGTGGAGCTCTTGTTTGCCTGACGCCATCAGCTTCAAATTTATCAGTGCTGGGCAGACTTTGTGTCAGAATGATGCCAATAAAATATTCTTGTCACTGCATTACTACAGTTCCCCGAATTATATTTAACAGACTTTATGAAAGGGAGAAATGCACATTAATTCCGGACGCAGCAGGTTGCTTCGATATCTCACACGAAATATTATTCTTTGCGGTCACATAGTTGACCGTTTCATCTGATCATTTGACTATCCGAGCTTTTGCTGTTCAGTCCGTCATGAGAAGCAAACCTTACCGGTCGCGGATAATCTCAAATTTGTGCCCTTGTACTGCTTGGCGAAAGCGATTACTTAGCTAATCAAGAAGCGGAAAATGGGCCGGATACTCAATCCCGCGAACATGGCCATTGAGATTAGTCCGGACAAAGTTACCAGCCAATCATTAGGGTTCTCCCCTTTTCCCACCAAAATCGCAAACTCGTTGACGTCACTGATTACGAGGTTGTCTCGCATCCCCATTTCACGAATCCAAAAATATAGGGGAAGGCTGTTCCGCCCAGTGAAGTTACATTTATGTGGCTTTCATTCTCATCACATCTCCTAATACATATTTTTTTGCCGATACCACAACAGCCTCACTGGACATATATCTGTCTTGCAGCTGTACTCCTGTTCCAGACCGTTGTTATTGTCAACTGCTTAAAAACACTGCCGACGGAGGAAGCAACTGGTAATATTGTATTATGAAAAGCAATAGACTGCTTAGCTAACATATCGTCAAGGAAATATGGCCAGCCTCGCCATTAAATTAAAAGGCTGGTTCCAGTCAGCCGACGAAGACTCAGTCCGTCCGCTGGCCTTGCAAAGTTCAGAGCAACAAGTGCGAAGTCCTGCTCCATGCAAATGCTGTGTAAACCACAATCTTGAATGTGACCGTCAGGTCCCTGCTTGCTCGTTTTGTGTTCATGAGCAACTCCTTTGTTTCTATATCAGTTCCAGAACCAAAGGCAGACGAGCATTACCAGCCAGGATTCGGCGCAAAAAAGAGATGATCACACCGAAGAACGATCAAGCACTTTAAGTTGATTATGCTTTTATCAACCTTAAGGCCACATTTACAGGCTTGTTACCATGATTTTATACTTCGTACATTATTGGCAAACCATACTCATCCTGGTAGAAAGTGAATCTCTACATACTATTGCAACGGAGCTATTCATAGGTTACGAATATACTAGAAGATATATTAGAAACCTATTTGATGTTTCTATCTCCTGGGGAGCAATAACAGCAGAGATTGGTTAAAGGCGATTTGGAGGCTCGGCATCTGGCTCCTGAGAGTTGTTTCTATATGATAAGCAAATATCAGCTTGAACCCTTCACGCAGGTCTCATATGCGTAAGCGCCTCTTGAAGGGAGATGTTTCTCCAGAATAAAAAAGGGTCATTGCCTGATGATGATGATGATGATGATGATATTCTATTAACCTAATGCTACCTAGCTAGTCATCGCCGTGGTAATGTAGGCGCTTCTTCCGATTGAAGCAAGAATATGTCCGTATCCCAAACTCCACGCAGTAACGAATGACTAGAGACAAAAGAAAAGGGCGACTGCCCGTACAGGTAATTCCGATCAAGGTAAATCCCACAAAATCCCATTAAATCCCACAATGATATATTTTAAGCCCACAACCTGCTTCCTTCCCCGTACCCCGTATTCAACTGCTGGAATTCCAGCTTTAGACTCCTGCTTTGTCGATTGGAGTTCAATATGATCATGCTGTCGTGCCCATGGTCTCTCGGCGACCAGGAGCTTCGTCGATTCCGTAGTACACAGCGTCTTCGCCGCCTGTCCATACCAGTCAATTCTGGCCAGTTGTTTCGTCGTCTTCTTCGGGCTCTGGCTCCACCTCGCAGAGGCGGGACTGCCCAAGAAGACCTGTCTGAAGCATGAATTCAGCGACGTAGCGAGTCGCTTGCGGGTGAGACAAAAGAGCCTCGTAGTCCATCAGCCCTCGTTGATTGAGATCCGTCCGTGCCCGGATCTTTTCCATCATCCTTTTCCTCTCGTCCGCATAGAGCGGACATTGTAGTAGAACATGCTGCGGCGTTTGGGAGCCCTCACGACAGTTACAGCGATCGGAGTCAGCCTCTCCAATCTTAAATAAGAAGTGTTTCAGCCCGATCCGCATACTCCGCATTTGCACCAGGATGGAAGAGTAATGCTTTGGGAGACCCTCGAAGAGCCGTAACGTCTTCTTGTGCGGCGCTTTTACCAACCTCTGGTTTGGTTTTCCCGTTCTTTCCTTTGCCCACTGCATCGCCCACTTAGCCCTAATTTTATCTCGGACTTGCCGTTTTGCGCAAGACGCCAACCGCAGCGGCTCGGGACGGGGATGATCCGCTTCCGACCCCGCGATCCCCTCCGCGAATTTCTCTGCCCCTCCAAGAGCCGCACTTTTCGCCGCAGCGTCTGCGAGCTCGTTGCCCGGAACGCCCACGTGTGCGGGAATCCAACGGATTGAAATTGATAGTTCGGCCGGAGGATGCGAGAGGGACGTGGGCGTTCGGAGGGCTCGAAGTTCGTGGACATGGGCGTAGATCGCGCGGAGAATATGCTGGCCGGAAGGGCGCTTTGGATTCTGCACTGCTTGAATTGCAGCGCGACTGTCAGCGAAGATAACCAGTTCGCTTGTTCCACTCGAAGAATATATGGATTTGAACTTATCGAGGGCTATTTCGATTCCTGCAAGCTCCGCAGCGTAGACTGTGGCTTGCTCTGTGGTGCCGAGAAAACTGCGGGCTTGAATTCCACGGTCGGGTGCGACCGCGGAGGCACCAATCTTTCCCTCATGCCCACTCCCGTCCGTGAAGAATACTGTTTTTCCCTCTGATAGAATTCGATCGTGCGATTTAATTGCGGTGTCGGAATCCTCGATGATGCAATTTATCCGCTCTTCCCATGGGGGTAGGACAAAGGCCCGTTTAGACTCCCACTGGCCGTCCCCGAAGAGAACTCTACCCTTTTTCCGCCGGAGCCTCTCAAGCGGAGAGTATCCCCCAAGACGGAAGGGTCATTGCCTGTTTATGAAAATCCAACACTCTTGTTAGCTGCTACCGGACAGCCGACCGGGATCCCATCGGTACTATGAGTCACCCGTTTTGTAGCCAATCGCTAAGAGCTTCTCGGTCTCCTTGAGACCCGTTTACTATACAAAATTAGTAAAGCGCCGGGTGTCCGCTGGAATGCATGACTCTTCAGTGATACATACCCACTTCCTAGTTGACAAAAGCTGCCTTTTCTTAAAAAATCCGTCCTTTTCATCAAGGTGGCTAGACGCCGCATAGTCATTGCTCCTTGGTTGGTCGAAACCAGTAGCTGACAGAGTAGGGCAGCCAGCCCCAAATATCAATCTTGTAACGGGTACTTTTGATCGTCTATCTAATTTAGGGTCCGAATATAAGCTATGATCTCACCATGCGAGCTCGAATGGGTGAATCCGTCTCTTTATCTCAGCAGACTCCAAATCCCGACGCTGATCGCATTTCGCCGGCCCGTGTTCCATGAATGATAAAAAGCTACGCCAGTCGTCATCATGATTTGATCACGTGCTAGTCGAGGTTCTGATGCGTACCGAGGTACGTAAGTACGCAGGTATGAGCATTCTAGCTGTCCAGAGAGCATGAGAGCTGCAGATCTAGTCCTTAAGCGCTCAAATCTTGATATTACTGTCTCTCACTCCAGATCAGGGTCTGTACCGGGAAGCAGTTTACCTTCTCAAACTTAGGGCTCCGAAAGGAATAAATGAATGCGAATATACGGCATATTCGTATTCGCGCTCCACGAACATGATTATATGAATATTTATTCGCGCGAATACACGCATTATTCATATTCGCATTCATATTATTCATATTGTGACTTTTATCCGCATTAATACTTTGTCCGGTACAGCGGTTCTCGTATTACCGAAATACGCTTTTGGGGTCCATTTCAGAATGCCATCGCTTCATCAGCGACGTTGGACCGTAGAAATTTCATCTGCAAATATATGCTAGAGCTCAAGATCCGCTTATCTAGTTTCTTAGAAGCTTGGTATGCCACAGTGGGTTCATTTGAGGTACCATACTCATCCATAAGCGTCTGATCTTGGAAACTTTAGGGCCAGTCGAAAAGAGCAGTTGAAAATATATATATCTATGACCCAGCTTGATATCATCTTGGATGGTCTATTTGATTATACCCACTAATTCCCGTGGTTCCATTATGATCCATTTCAAATTTCGTCCATGAATTATGTACGACGAAGGACACGTAGAAACGCGTTTGCCTCAGAGTCTATAGCCTCCGACAATCCTAGCTACATTTTGTTTACATTCTGTTTACCCTCAGTGTTATGAATAGCGCGCTGCAGAAATGGAGAAGTGATCTGTCCATTTTTCACTTCAGAAAGAGCGTATAAAGCGCGAACATGACCGAGATTGCCAACAATCATCCCCACCCTCCAGTCCCCCTCTCAGCCCTGCCTGATTTTTCAACTAGCTCAAGGTCTGTTATGCATCATCGCCGAGACTATTTTGATATACTGACCCTAGAAAACACTAGCATGGCATCTGCACCTAATCCACTCGTGCACGCGTGGTCTTCCACGCCGGGACTATAATGCTCTACACAATGGCCTGGTTTCATCACCTTCTGAGCACTCCGAGGAATCTATCTGTGAAATAGGACGTCCCTACTCTCCAGAACCCTCTCCGTCTAGGGGCCCTGAGGAAACGCCTCAACCTAAGCGGTCTTACTGTATGCCCAGCTCTTCACCCTCCCCGCTTGATCCCGCGTTTTCGGACAGCACGAACAATACGAGTAGCTTGCACCTGTATAAGAGACGAAAAACCAAGTCCTATTCTATTTGGACTATTGAGCACTTTTGGACTACGGAGCTGGACAACACTTGGTGTCGGCAGGGCGGGCCCCGAAGAAAAGACCGACTGCTGGTTTGCAAGCATTGTAGCTGGTCCTCCAGGGATTCGGCGTGCTATGGTTCCACTTCGAATTTATTGGTACATCTCCAGACCAAGCATCGTATCAAATCCGGGACCCACCCCGTATTGTTGCCCACGGTCGAAGGGAACCTCGACCAATTTTTGGAGTCGCCGGGGAAGAAGGCTGATGTTGGAAAAACGCTAGTTCAATGGGTCATTCAAACAAGACAGCCTTTCACGGTGGTGGAGCATCCGGCGTTCAGGACACTTCTTGAAGCAACGGGGGTCAAGTTGCCCATCAGGACCGCTGACACTCTCTTCAATCGAATCAAGGACGAATTCCACTCAAGTAGTGCTTGCGTGAAAGAAGAGCTTGCTATGAGCAGTCGGACACTTGCATTATCTCTTGACGTTTGGACGTCGGAGAATCAGATCGCGATGATGGGTATCATGGGTCATTGGATCTCACCCGAGTTTGAAAAGCGAGACCAGCTTCTCGAGTTCACAGACATCAATGGACCACATTCTGGAGAAAACCTAGCGGAGATTGTGTTAAAGATGCTCGAGGAACTGGACATCGCGCCTAAACTCCTGACCATCACAGGCGACAATGCGGGCAACAACGGGACTCTCTGCGATAGCCTGCATGACGAGCTTCTCAAAAAGTATGACAACGACGATGACCGCTTTCGCATCAGGCCGCTAATTCAGTTCCGTGGACGACAGAGCTTTATTCCTTGCCTTGCTCAGGTACTCAATCCGATTTGCAGAGACGTGTTGGCTTCTTTAAGGGCCGGCTCGGCTTGAAAGGCGAAGGCGATGTTGGACGACATGGCCGTCAATACTAGCCCAGCATTCAACCCCCTTCACAGCACAAAAGGAGCAATTATGAAAATCCGACTTCTGACGCTATGGATCGTCCGCAGCCCACAATGCCGCCAAGATTGGAAAGAAGTGTCACCAGGCAAGCAAGTCAGCTATGACGTTGACACCCGACGGAACTCAACGTATGTCATGATCCAAGACCCCCTCCGGCTACAGACTGAGCTAGGGCAATTTGCTCGGATACACCCAGAAGTCCAGGCCCTTCAGCTCACCGACGACGAATGGTCGACGCTTCAGCAAGTAGCCAAGATTCTCAAGCCATTTTGGGACCACACAAACTCCGTATCAAAGACTTGCCCAACGATTGTGGAAAGTCCACCGAATTACTGGAGCTTGGATGACTTGTTGAATGATGTTCGGAATGCGGAAGGGGATTTTGATGATGTGAACACTGAAATTCGAGATGCAGTGGAAAGAGGAATTCGGAAGATGAATAAGTTTGCCAGAAGAATAGACGACAACCTTCTTTACTACGTTGCTTCCGTGTTGGATCCACGCATCAAGTCGTCCTTGATTGTATCGCAGATGAGTGAGCAGGATGCAAGGCTCATCATTTCTCAAGTGCGCGAGTTCCTAAAGAAAGAATATCCTCCGGAGGCCTTTGTCTTGCATGAATCTGAGAATTCACGCCCACCGGGGATGTCGGAAACCATGTGGGAAACTCTGCGCAAAGTTCAGCCGGCCCAAGGAAGTTTTTCATCGGATATTGATAAATATTTGGACTCACCACCGGTCAGCTGGTCCCACCATATGGTCGGTGATGCGGACGAAGAATGGGTCCTGAAATGGTGGAGGGCCAACGAATTTAAATTCCCTCTTATGGAAAAAGCCGCTCGCGATTACCTATCGATTCCCTCGGCAGAGGTCGGCATTGAACGTGAGTTCAGTAATGCTAGAGATATGTTGGGCCTCCGAAGACACTGCATGAACGCGGAGACTATGCGATGGTTGATGCTACTGAAGGAACGGTATCAAGCATAAATTTCTAGTGGATCAAAACTTCAAGGGCTCGTATGCATTACGCTTTGTAAAAATAGGGTGCATGAACTCCATTGATGCATTGGGATGTAATGAAACGAATGGTAATGTATGATATCTTAGTATTTGAATAAATATGAATTATTCATTTATTCATGAATAATGCGAATATGAATAAAGGGCTTATTCATATTCATATTATTCCATTCATTTAATTCATATTCGCAGATATTCATGAATATTCACGAATAATCATATTCCTTTCGGAGCCCTACACCAGCCTCATATCACAACAACCTTCGCTTGAGCCTCCCAGCAGGCTCGACACGCTGTCTAGTGCGCCCTCAACTTTGCTTCTTAATCCCACGGCAACTCTCGTGGCATCCCATCAACACGTGTGTGACCCTCCCCCGCGCGCCGCACTCGCAACGATCGACGTCGCTATATCCAGTCTCGATGGGTGAGAATAGCCAGTCGTGGCCCGTGCGCAGCTGCGTCAGCAGATCCGCGCCGGTAGGTCGCCGTCAATCTTTAGTGCCTTGTCTTCCACTCTTGCCCCCATTGAGCATAAATTTTGCTGCAGATAGTAGCGATTGAAAAGGATGGGTTTTGACTGGTTGCGCGGCGTCTTTGTCCAGTCGATCCACCGCATCGTTCAGTATTCTCACAATGTCCTGGGATCCACTGGAGACGGAGTCTGATGTTCTCTGCCTGAACCTTGGAGGCTGCCTGTATGATGGCAAGGACTACTCGCTGTCCCGATTTGTTACTTGGGTTCTGGATGCTTGTGAGGCCGATCTGCTGTCACATAAGATTGTTGCTGTTCGTCGTACTTCATCTTCGACATTCCTGCACTGATGGGCCAGCTTGAAAACCGTGTCGATCGCAAAGCAGATGCCAATGAGCTCTGCGACGTGGACCGACCAGCCTTCTATCGGGTCCACCTAGACCTAATGAGATTCCATCACCTATTCATCATTGTTGAGTGCGACGGTGGCAGCTCCCACACTAGGCCTATATCTGTTCGAGGTCAAGATAAAAATTCCATCGAGCTGGAGTCATTCCCACAGTATCCAGTCGCTATTCAATGGGCTAATGTGCAATACCATGGGCTACATAGAATTTACAAGTTCCATAAAATTCAGCTTTGAAAAAGCATCCGCAATGTTTTCCACTTCGTAGATATATGCGGTTCTCTTCGCTTTTATTCACCACTGGTTGCCTTCTTTCGACAACGTCAGATCTTCCTTTTCAAGAGTTAACGTAATATTCTATCTTGAATTAGTAATTGTTCTCTCAAAGCAGTAGTCGACTTACCGTAGGATGGTCTGAGGGATATGTAGACTGCATAAGACGTAGATCTCCGTGACGCGATCGACGAATAACGATGATGTGCACCACCTCCAGCCCAAACCATTTTGCCACTTTTGAGAACGTTCCAGACATGATTTAAAAATTGTGTGCTATTGCAGTGATCTCTGGACATAATATGGGATTGTTGGACAGAGTACGACTGGGTGGTTCCTGGGTTTCCTCAGCTGCTTCCTGTTGAGTTCTCGGCCAATACTGACGTGATCTCACCCAGCGAAGATCTGGTGGGCTCGATTACCGGGGAATCGTCCATAAAAGCGAAGATTCAAATCCCTCGCTCCGCACAAGCTGCAACCTGGACTAGTGCCGGCCGAACCAGTCGAGCTTGCGAAAACTGTCGCGAGCAAAAGGCTAAATGTAGTGGCCATCATCCCACCTGCAAGCGTTGCGAAGATGCTGGGATCCGATGTTTTTATAGCGATCGAAAAAGGATAAAGTGTTGAAGTGTGTTAATGAGTCATAGTCGTGATGAATGGTCTCTAATTGAGGGCTCTAGGGAGCTTGACAGTTTAAAAACACAAACTCAAAACTATGAAGCCATTCTTCGTGAGGTGTACCCGAGGTTAGATTCGTTGTCAGCTCATTATGTTGATCAGACCCTTGGAGAGCAATCAGTCAGAGTGAGTCCGCAATAACTATCCACCCCCTCCTGGACCTCCCTGTTTCCTCCCCATGAGTACTCACGTCTCCAACCATGGTCACTGTAGTTGTCGAGCTCTTCGGTATTTAGCTCCGAGCCTCCAGCTGGCATCGGCCACCCCCTAGCCATCATCGATCATACCGAAGAGGATTTCAATCGCGATGAAAACCAGGCAATGGGATATGTGGGGGAGCACTCAGAAATGGCATGGCTTTATAGACTCAAGCAGGACCTCGACCAGGAAACCCCAACACACATTAAACAAACCCCCAATAAGCCTTCCATATCATCCCTGCACTACTTTCAGGAAGATATGGAGCCTTTCTCCCTGAAGATTGTTGACGAATGGGAGACACCACCTCAACACATTGCTGACAAGCTCGTCGAATCCTATCTCCGGGTAGTTCATCCTGCCTTCCCCATCATCGGAAAGGGAGTTTTTCTGAGTCAATACAGGTTATTTTACTCGAAGCCGAAGTCACGTCCTGGCAGGCGATGGAAGGCGGTGTTGAATTTGGTATTTGCTATCGCATCAAAACACTCATCTTTAGTCAACAATCCGCCAGGGGAAGGCATTGGTGACCATATGGTGTATTTTTCCCGGGCATGGCGACTGAGCTTGGGTGACATTGCTTTGCTGGATCATCCGAACCTTCAACAGGTACAAGCGGAGGGCTTGGCAGCTTTCTATCTCCTTGCCAGTGGGAAGGTCAACAGGTAACTGACTTCCCGTCCATTGTTTTACATCTTGCTGTACTCTCGCTAAATCGCGTTCCTTTCCCTTCTAGGTCATGGCGAATGATTGGCATCGCGGTTCGATCAGCGTTGGCTATGGGCTTGAACCTTCGTAGCGAGAGTTTTAATATTGCCCATTTCTCGAAAGAGAATCGGTACCGTGTGTGGTGGGCGCTATTCATGTTGGACACAGTGCTGTGTGTGATAACCGGGCGCCCCCCTAGCTATCGCAATGATTTCTGTACAACGCCGCGGCCCATACCCTTCCGTGAAGAGGACTTCGGAGACGAGGAGGTCAGACAACTTATCATCGACTTCTCCATGCGACAGAACCTATTGAATTCGCTTCTCTCACATGGCAATTCGACCGGAGCAAGCGAAACCCTTGTGGACAATTTTGTGCCACCGAGTTCTAAATCCGAGAAAGGGAAACAATGTGCCCAGTCTAACCCAACTAAAGCTGATTCGCCCGCTCCCAATATCTCCCTATGTTTCTTGTATGCGGTGGACTTGGCGTTCCTTATGAGGGAGGCTATCGAGACCCTCTACGCCCCTGGAGCGACACGGCGATCGTGGGGGGAGATGGAAAATGCAATCTCCGCCTTCAATAAAAGCGCTGACATTTGGCTCTCTCGTCTGCCAATAGAGCTTCATTTCGCCCAACTTGATTTAAATCACCCGTTTGCCCGCCAACGTGCCAGTCTCGCATTCCGCTTTTACACCACCAAAATCGTCATCTCACAACCCTGCCTCCGCCGTGTTGCCCACCAGGCTCCTGGGTCAACGTCCCCAGGTCCTATATGTGATACTATGGCAAGCATATGCGTTGAAGCGGCTCGAAAAATGCTCTCTACTCTTCCTGATAGGACGAACGCGTCGTTGCTGTATGAGGTCTCCCCGTGGTGGTGTGTTCTGCATTATGTCATGCAGTCATTCACCATCATCCTGGTCGAATTTCTCATGCGTACTGAAACAGGCACGATTGAAGCTGCGGACCTTCTAGATGATATCAGAAAAGCAGCTAACTGGCTACGCGAAATGGCTACGCGTGATCCCTCTTCTCAGCGAGCCTGGTCTGTCTGTGTGGATATACTCACACAACGCGACCTTAACTTGCTTTTGGAAGACAATTGGTCTGCCCTCTAGAGCCACACGTCACCTCGTCCCCATATACCTGGTGGTCCCGACATTAACGCGGGCATTTCAACCTTGCAATCTGGGCTTTGCCTGTAATCTTGAGACTTTTTATCCTTGCATTACTGTGCCATGCTTTGTCACCTGGTTGGTTTGTCCAGCGTACAGCCGATCATCTATTTTATCATGAGCGCTCTTCTTTTAGTCCGCTAATTAAGTACCAGGGCCCGTGGATCGAACCCAATAGACGCACTTATATTGGAACCGTTTGCGGGTTACCGTCCGATAAAGCTGTTTCTTGAGTAGTTCCAGCCTCCACTCTTGCACCAGGGCTTCTACTTTGCGTTGGGTCAATATCCAGTCACCAATAAACAAGATACTACATTTTCCTATAAGCTGATAAGCCTGATCAGTCGGAGAATATAATTTGTAATAAATCTAGGAATTTCAGTCTTCATAAGTCGAGTTTGAGAGGGTAGACCGCTACCCGGTACAGACCCTGATTTGGAGTGAGAGACAGTAATATCAAGGTTTGAGCGCTTAAGGACTAGATCTGCAGCTCCAATGCTCTCTGGACAGCTAGAATGCTCATACCTGCGTACTTTACGTACCTCGATACTCATCAGAACCTCGACTAACACGTGATCAAATCATGATGACGACTGGCGTAGCTTTTTATTATTCATGGAACACGGGCCGGCGAAATGGGATCAGCGTGGAGATTTATTGTTACTACAACCAGGTCTCCTTCGGCTACATTATGAACCAAATGAGTAACAAGAAAGTAGAGCCCAACTTCGTTATTATACAATTTATCCCGTGATTCCATTCTATCTGACGGTCCCCCATTGGAAGATTCGTTCACCAAGAGGTTGTCGTACACCACTGTATTTCTATCAAGGGTATTTCCCTCTGCTAGAGAAGGTAACGTGGCGTATTCGCACGCTTACTATGGATTTTTAGAATTGGATAACAGTCCTTTCTCTGGGCAATGCGGGCTATTGGGCCAAGGTAGTTGGATTCTTCTGCATCTGGATCGATCAATCACCCGAGAGAGGGGAAGGGCGTCTCATTGCATGCATAGCGCTGGGTTGGTTGCGGGAACTACCGGCTTTCCATCGATCCTGCCGAGGCTCTCGCTGCTTCAGATTTTCGATTAAACGGGCCAAACGGAGCAATATTACTTAAACCATCCGGGTGAAATCGTGTATCCCAGAAGTTTGTTGGTGAATTTCACCACCTAAATTCAATAGTATTGACCTTGCAACTGCCTTGAAAGTAGAAACGATAGAAGTCTCTGGTTTCCCGCATGCTCATCCCATTCTTCACGGGTTTTTGTCTGATAATCACAACCTTCCAATGCCCAAGGCAAAAAAATAAAACCAGGGTACGATCGCAAGCTTCGGAATGGCCACCCATCAGATATAGAATTAGCACCTACCCGTCTGCTTAATGGGAGGTATTGAATATCAGCCGTGGTCTATGTTTAAACCTAGTTTCAACCTATTAAGGTTCAGCTTACCATGCAAAGGAGGCTGATGATGTTATTGTGGTAGTAAAAATGGGAGTAGCCAGTCGGATGCCGACGGCGTCAAAGCGATCATTCAATATTGAGGCACTTCATGCTTTCCATAAACTCTATATGTAACGCCATGACAGGTATGTGCCCTGCACGCTTCCCAGTAACAGAGAAAGGCAAATTCATGACAAAAGCTGACGTATCCTGTAATATCATTACGGATCTGAACGAGTTGATTTAAGAGGGTAATGTTCCATGATGGTACTCCCATCATATTTTCATCTTTCTATCTTCGACTCCCACTTAGCTAACTTGCGATTTACGTACCCACTATAGCCGAAGACAGACTGAATGCTATGCGCGGCTATAAAGCGTGAATGATGTAGCTCCGCCACAGAGACGCACGTAAAGACTGATTCCCTCTGCAGCACCTTGAGCAATTCCAAGGTCTCCAATGAAGCTAAGCAACATGCGCAATACATGCTGAACAACGAACTTGGAGGCGATGAGCCTCGTAAAGAGATTCACTCTGCGCAGGAAAACCAAAGCGGAGGCTCAACTAGGGTCGCTGCTGGTTACAAAGCGTGGGCCATCTTGCCTCAATCCGGATTACCTGAGCTAACCTTTGATCAACAATCAGTGCCCAGAGTAACCCAAATGTGACCCACGAAGGCAAGCAAAGGGCTGGCGAGAAGCTCGAAGAGATGGATGAAGCTCCGGAAGAGTAACTCGATACGCTAGCATATGACATCCTGATCTACAGCTAGCGAGTGAAGATGATATAAAAGCCAACATTACACGTTTCGTTTGAAATAATTCCACTTTAGTAGATTACTCGGCGTAGTATATTCTATGAAATTCGTGGCTGTGCGCATCCGGCATACCCACTGCAGGTTGCCGCCACATCACGGAATCAATAATGCCCTTTGACGTGCTTGCTCGTCGCATTTTGGGGTACACTGAAAGAGGATTACTGTTTCTGCACGTGGTTATAGTAGTGGAACGAAAGATAGATATTAAATGCAGATTTCGCCTACCTTGTATATACTTCCTTGCGACATAGGTATTAAACTACTAATCGTACGATTGATGGCCGCATGAGCGTCTTGTACATTTAATGACAGGAAGATGATTACTTGCCAGGCGCTTAACGCGAAACAAGGCGCAACGAATCCAGGTGGCGTACGCGTCATGGTGTTGCTATTAGTTTTGTTTGTTTTTTGTGTAGTATTGCTATTCAGTTAGATGGAATAAAAAGCGTCCCTAGCACCCCTGATTGGTGCATTGTCTCGAATTCCGACAAACAGAAACCTTACGAGGTGTGCTCAGTCCCCGCTTGCTGTCGTACATTCCCTCTTCACTTGCTGTCCCTTTCTGCGTCAGTGCGCACATTCCCCGCCACTGTTTCTGGCAGGAATCTATCTACCAGGAAAATGATTGACATTCACGAGCACGTTGTGTCCAATCAGACATAAAGCCAACACAACCTCCAGTCGCAAAGGCCGCCACGGAGAAACGAACCCCCCCGCTCAACAGGTGTATTCGTCAATGTTCAAGACGCTAGTATCTAATTGGCAATGCGCGAGGAAAGCCTGCCACATTTACTGAGTTCAACCGCTCTAGAAAGCATATACCGAAGTGATAACCTGCCCTGCGTGCCTGCTTTCGAACCGGAAATGCAATCAAGGGTAACGAAGTCTTTGTTTTGTTTTGTTCTCAAGTTGGTTCCTTGCAGATCTGTTCTATTTTAAATTGGCAATTGAATGCTGCTTGAAAACAGACTCAGGAGGCATCAGACTTCGGGTCTAAGGTCGATGTACTCAGCCGTTGATCACAGCCGGAATACTCAATCGGAGGAAACGGGAACAGATCCAATGTTTCGAAATGATCTTGAGAGTAAGGCTGAAACTCGGAATTATCCAAGCTGAATGTGGTCTGAGGGACTGTCGACTTGAGCCTTCTAGGTGTCTGCGACCGCTAGAAGTAAATCTTGACCATGAACAAAAGTTAGCAAGGTAGATCAATTTCGGATAAATTGTGTCTAGCTGACTCACCTTAAATAGGATACGACGCCTTGCGGACATTTTCTGTGACTGTGGTTCCCTTGCATGATCAAACTGGAAGAGTCTCATTCTGAACAACGGTTTCGCAAGTTAAAGGACTTTCTTGTCGATCATAGGAAGTACTGCAATCGTGCGAAGTGAGTCAAAAAAGAATCTTAAGCTTTTTCCGGGGAAAGAACGTTGTACTATATCTCCAGCCATATCTCCCATTCGTAATTATTTACAATCGCAGCATTCCTGTACTTGTGTTACCAGCTTTCCATCCCTAGGCGAGTATCGTCTCGACGACATACCAGAGCTGGAGAAAACTCTACTTGTGATGAGCGAATTCCAAAGTCATCTGTGACCACACCAAGGGCAAAACGTGTTCGGGGCTCTAAGCTGCCGTGATCTTCAAACAGTTACAATAGGCAGAGACAATTCATCTTCTGCGGAAAGTCTAGATTAAGAGATGACGATTTTCTCTCAAAAGTATCCCGAGGACCGCTCAAGCGTTCCTAGAGCCATTTGGGAGTTCCCAAAACGGATTGGGTCTGGCTTGCAAGTAATCCTCATCCGGTGACATGAAATGCCCTATGTGACAAAACGCCCACCAGGTACCTGCGCATTCGAGAACCATCACTCCTAATCCACGTATTTTATACTGCCTGAGAGCAACAGAAACAATAATCATTTAAATTCTCATTCAATATCTCTTTTCAAAAAACAATCACAGAGTGTCAGATTTAGATTGGCAGGTTACAGGATGACACATATGGTCTGTTTGTCACTGTCTGGTCGATCGTGGAATTTCTCATGTGACGTCTTGTATTGTGTCGTGTATTACCGATAGGTTCACATGTGCTCAATAGGTAGTAACCGACGGTTCCTGGCTTTGGTGGTCGTTGGAAAGAGCTTCCATGTCCGCCCTCGAATTCCAAAGGTGTTTAGTTGTAGAATTCGGAGGTTGTTCTTTTGCGATGGAGCGCCGTGGCTGGCGTCGGGCACAGCAGGTCTCTTGTCGGATGTTCACCGCTGCATTCCAGACGCGCGCTCTGATGCCCGAAGGGCATTTTTCTCGCCCATGTTAGCCGCCACAGTGGCCGCACCGAAGCGTTTCTTTGCACGACCACGCTAAATGGCCGAATCCTTGGCATTGGAAGCACCGTTTCTTTTTGAACTCACACTTCTCCACTTTTCTAATGTACCATTGAACGATCAACAGGCCGTTTTCCAGCATCCAATCCGCTGCCTGCAGTGCATCAAGCCAGATGCCCATCGAGGCAAATGTTCCCAGTTCTTTGTCTCTTTCCTTCAGGCAGGCAATGTCCTTGATTCGAAAGCCGCATTCTTGCAGATCGCTCTCATTCGTGATCTTTTGGATGGCTTCCGCTTTCCTGTTTTCGAGGTCTAACCCAATGGTCGGGACGTGGTGAACCGCTTTTCCAAGACGTGGCTTTACCAATCTAGAGTCGTTGCCCAGCTCAGTCACCCACTCAGTGTTATTGCGGGCCGTTTCGGCCGAGGCCTGATTCTTGGATCGGATCACATATCTGGTCTTGCTAGTGCCAATCCCTGCAACCTGTACATCCTGGGTGGATAGCGCCTTCAACAGCGCTGTCCTGATGTGGGCGTTGTGCGGCCGAAGTGGGAAAGTAGCGTCCAAACGCGTTTCTGATCTCTGCGCCCAGCGTTTCAGTGGCAGATCGCTAAGTGCTGATTTGGACACAACTCTTGTCTTTGTCGTCTTGTTTGCGGGTTTCTCGCGGTTGTGGATTGGCTGTTCTGGCCGCGACTGTCGCCGCCACGACCGAGTCGGAGTCAACGTGTCGTCTACCTGCGACCGAAGCGCTAGGATCCTCTCTGTAGCTTCTCATTCTTGAGTTTGGAGCCCGTTTCTGATTATCTTTCACTTCTCTCAACTGGCTCCCGGGTGGCGCTGGATAAGCGTGTTTTGCTCTTCAATGGTGTGTTGCAGGTGTACGATAACCTGCCAAACCTCTATAGTTGGTTGTCACTTGTCCAGTGCTGGTTCCGGTATTGGTCATCTGCGCCATTCTCGAAAAAGACGATGGCAGGCAGATCTTTGTTGAGATAGGCCCTGTAAAGCATAGTATGCTTTCTAACGTCGACATGGTAGAACTGGACGGCCGTGAACTCGTTGCTTAGGTTAAATCAATCCCGCGCGCCCCCCCAGCCTCTCCTAAACCAAATAGAGATTGTGGGTCATTTTGAAACATCCGTATAGTCAATAGGAAAGTGCCTTGTTACCTCCAACGTAGAGAAACCTTGTACTGAATCCACCACTGACAATATGTCATCATTTCCTTGTGATTTCGAATGGAGCTTATAGAAGATCTCGATTGACCGAGTTCATAATGATCAAGCGCAGCTCAAACTCATGCACATGTAAAATTTTTTAGACCACACCCGTAGCGCCTCAACCACTTCCTGCCTTGGAAGAATATAATCCTACGTCTTCAGCAACTATTGAAATCCGTACATTATGAAGAAGTAGAGTATGATTATCTTGTACATAAAGCTGCTATGCAAGGAGATTATAATGAAAAAGCAGGCTGCCTGCGCTAACTTGTGACGTTTCAACTAATATAATCAAGTATGACTGTATTCTGGGAGCCGAACAGGGCCCATGTTTAATCCGAAGGCGAACCGAAGACCTCCATGTGGATTCGGTCTGGCAAGACACCCAAGCTCTCCAGACTCTTGCTTTGGGCCCTCATGAACGGCTGAGGTCCACAGATGTAGTAGTCTGCATCGGGCAAGACGGCCGTGTCTTTGATTTCAGCCATATTTACACGGCCTACATGATCGTAGTCTACGCCTTGCTTGTCCTCAGCGGTTGCTTCTTCGTAGAATAATACCCGATTGACCCTGGGGTTCTCAGCAACGATGTGAGACAGATCCTCCCTCATAGCGTGAACGTGACTGTTCCGAGCAGCATGGATGAAGACGACTTGGCGTGCGTCGCCTTGCTGTTGGACAATCGTTTTCAACATGGACATCATCGGCGTCAAACCCACGCCTCCACTGATCAGAACGACCGGAGTTGTGGCATTGACATCGAGCACAAAGTCGCCGAATGGCATACTGACGTCCAACTCTGCGCCGACAGGCAAAGATTCGTGGAGTACGTTCGAGACGCGACCGGCTGGCTTAGGTCCAGTCGCGAACTCTCTCTTGACCGAGATGCGGAAGTGGTCCGGGGTCGGTGAATCCGATAGGCTATATTGTCGAGGCTGATAGGAGCCCAGTTCTGGTACATAGCATCGCACAGTGACGAATTGACCTGGCTTGTACGTCGGCAGCTGGTCCTTGTCGACCGGATCTAGATGGAAGGAAATAATCTCGTCGCTCTCGATTTTCTTCTCGGCGATGAAGAACTTCCGCCATCCTTTCCATCCACCGGGTGTCTTCACGCCCTCCTGGTATAGACCCTCTTCGAAGTTGATGAAAATATTGGCAAGTAGCTGGTATGCCGCACCCCACGCGCTAAGCACCTCCTGGTTGATTGCGGGTCCCAGGACCTCCTTGATGGCAGCAAGTAGGTGTTCA
This sequence comes from Penicillium sp. VS I D KN, assembly GCA_019775415.1. NCBI lineage: Eukaryota > Fungi > Ascomycota > Eurotiomycetes > Eurotiales > Aspergillaceae > Penicillium > Penicillium sp. VS I D KN. Next base: position 9,578 of record JACWFT010000003.1, on the reverse strand, counting down.
CCCACGATAGGATAGTGGTCGGCTGTTACACCGAGACTGGCATGCTTGTGTCCAATTCGAGAGACTGCGGCGCCCAATGCTTCGGGATGGTGGATGTTGCTTGCATATGCCCATATGGCGTGCGCCAAGGCAGCGGGTTGCTCGCCGGTATCTTGGTGGGCAGTATTGAAGATGTTTTTGAGCTCGGGATGAGCGGCAAGCAAGCGCTTGTAGAATAGAGTTGTGATGGTCACGCCATGTTCCTGGAGAGCAGGAATAGTCGACTTGACGATCTCCTTTTGCTGCGTAGTAAGGCTTCTCTTCAACACGGGTGTAAAGGCTTGTCGTCGCAGTGTTGGGAGCACTGCCCGTCGAATGATGCTGACCATCGACATTGTGCCAGGATCTTCGTCTTTGGAAGAATGATGAATTAGAAGTTTGTTGCAGAAGCTGTTGTAGGAGAATTGGAAATTTAACAAGAGCGATTGGGCGGGTTGTCTCGGGATTTGTAGGTCACCGAATGCGGGGATTGACATCACCACATATATGGGCCCAACCCTGACCAATTTAGTCCTGAAACTGACCACAGGGACCGTGAACAGGCAATCAATTGGTCCATAGTTACAAACAATGGTTTCAGGTTCGTCTCATCCCCGATATGGATAAATCACAGTAGTCCTTGTCCACATTGAGGATAGATGGAAGAGTACTTTCGTCCGGCGTACTCATCAGTAAAGAATTCCTCGGTTGACATCAATGGACTGAGGGCCGGTTCATAACTCGGAGGGAATACGGTAGGACAACAATGCGGAGGAGGACAGGTCTTTTAGAATGGACGCAGGAGTTTGACTAGGAGCGGGCGGGATCGCGAGCGCAGGCTCGGCACGAGCCTCCAGGCAGATCTTCTGTAAAGGCGGCCATGGCTCTCACAACCGGATTTCTCTAGACCACGACGGGTTTTCATGATTCCGCGGACCTTTTCGTACGCCATAATGTAATATTACGTTCAGTACCAAGGGACTGTAAAAAATAAGCGCGATTTACTGCGCCCCGAAAGTTAAGGCGGACCGCTCAATAAATGATCTGCGCTAAGGCCCCCGCAGTGGGGCCAGAAGAGAGACTCTCAGTGTGTTTTGGTCAAGGCGATTTCGAGAATCACTGTATGTCAAGGTCAACCACGTATGATACAAACATAAAGCTAATTCTCAGCAACTCCAACAGTCACGAAGGTAAAGCCCATATTGCATCAAATACTGCGCATGAGCCTTAGACGAACAAAACTTGACACTGTACACGTACGTTGTGTATGTCTTACATTGTGAGCTTCCCACTGCCCCACATCCTGACAAGGCCACCATAGTACGACCATCGAACAGCATGATATACTGCATTTCTGCCACCAACGGCAGTCATCGATCCACAGGAAGATTTCTGGAGTCTGATCAGGGCAACTACGCAGGCGGTAAAAAAAGCAGCGTGCAGGACGAAAGCAAAATGAGCCCTGCATCATCGGCCTGGAGTTTGTCCAGTATGACGAGCACTTTGGTCCCGTTCTGACTTAGCGCTCTTCTTGATAAGATGAAAGCACCTGGGAAAACTACGAATGAGCCTAGTCACTCGTCGTCAGTCAGCAGCTAACGTGGGGCACGAAATGCGCCTAAGTAGGCAAGTCAAGACCTTGTGGGGATCATGCGTTGCGATCAGCTACACAGCGACGCAAAGCTGCTTGTCTAATGAGGCACATGACTGTGCGATAGCTGAGTTACGTAATTAATGAGGTGGCCGGAGAAGCGTCTTGTCATGACGCATCACCCGCGATCAGGACAATGGTATTCTCTAGATCAATGTCAGCAGAGCTTGCTGTGTTTGGAAAGGGAGCAAACAAGCGCGCTGGGGAGGGCCCGGAGCGAGCAAAGATGAACTTCATGCAGCCATGCAGGAATGTACGCGACGGCGCAGATGTCACAGGGACTCGACAGGACGATGCAACGTAGAGAGATAACGAGCTTGCATCTCGCTGGCGCAACACTCACTCATGTGCCTGAATGACAAGCAACTGGGCTAGATACCAAGCACCATTTGTACAAAAGCCATTCTTTGTTCTGCCATTGGCAATTGAAAGTGTCGGCCCTACACGGTCATGGCTTCCTCTTCATGAACTCCCACACCCTATCAGAGTGAATTCCTGGGTGAAAGTGATATCACCGAATACAGAATTCTTTGTATTTTTCTATCCGCCAATAAAATAGGCGTGGATTTTTGGAAGCTCAAATCGACTTGTCTACAGCAGCATTGGGGCCGTAGCCACGAATCACGTGATAGGATGGTAGCGGGTGTTTTAAAGGAAACCAAGGTGGCATTCGGGTCAGCAACCAACAAGAATCTCGAGAGATCCATTCCATTTTGAACGGCTCGAGCAGGACCGCAAATTGAATGCACCTTCCATGAGATCTCCCAGACCTCAGAATGACTGATATGATCAAGTAGGAAGGCTTTTGATGTGCTTGGGATTGAAAGTCAGAGTTGCCAAGCTCGCAGATTGCAGTGTATGGCTTCCCAGATGTGGGCTTCATGTCACCCACATTTGGACACAATCGCTCCACTGACAGAACATCAAGTACCAGCAGACGCACTTTCATACATGCCGCTTGGCAGTCAAGTCCAATGGACCCATGACAAGAGGTTTTCCATCAGGATTCTCATTGCATGAGGTGATTCCCTGTGTTGAACCTCTACTGGAGTTACCAATTTCGTCTTGTCCCAGTCGCGAGCTTTTGTCCAAGCATGGGGACGGCATCCGCTAGCATAGTATCCAAGCCATCGCAAAGGCTGAGTGGATGATAGGCTGGAATGCACATTCGCTCGACTACTGCAGAGTGTCCGTGGAGATCGGTGGAAGTCGGTCGCGCAGCAGGTAGACAGGGTTCGCGAGAAAAATAAATATTCGCCAGCTGAGCTACTTGTCGTGAGCAAGGATGCAAAATGGTGTCGGCGCTTGCGCTTTCATGGATGGAAACACAGCGTGGCGTCTCCAAAGCGAAGAATGGTTGGCATAGGCGTGCCCGTCCACCAGTGCTTGGCGAGGGGAGGCTGCTATTGATCCAACGCGACGGCAAAGGCGGTGAGGTCGTCCCAGACGCGGGGTGCAGTATTGTCTACGCGACGTCCCGCGAAGTTGCTCCGCACATGACAGTGGCCTTTTGAGTTCCATAAACGGACGAAGCACTTCAACGTGAAATTTCACTATCAGCGAGCCGTGCTGGATACAGGCGAGATTGGGCTTCAATATGTTCCCACTGAGGAACAGGCCGCAGATGGTCTCACCAAGCCATTAGGGCCCACGTCCTTTGCCAAGTTTTGTAGTCTCTTAGGAATCGACGCCTCAGACACTCGAAGGCAACATGCAATGACAACACAGGCGCTCTTTCCACTTTATTTTCCCACGAAGGTTTTTGAGTGGTTTTACCGAGGCCTGACTGCTCTGCGCAATTTCAGGATCGCCCTGCTAGCAAAGCGATCCTGAGGGGGAATGTTGTGTGATATGAGGCTGGTGCAGATCAGGAACTGAGCCGAACCATCGGAATCAATCCCGAAGTATCTATACAAAGAACCAGGTTGATTGAAAATCAACTTGATCTTTTTGTTGTATATATAGCCTCATGTTTCCCTCTGAATAAACAACAATTAATCTTCCTTTGAATTACAACAATTTCGAAACGGATTTTGATTGAGTGATGCTTTCTTTCTGATAACAACGCCAGGGCTGTTTGCAACACTGGCTTACAATCATCCCTCCGCAAGGCGTTGAACACAGAATAAATAGTATCACGAATTTACAACAAACGTTACGGCCAGTCTGGTTGGTCAAAGCTGACAGAAAAGGACCTTGATCTAATGGTCTGCAGAGGGACCATCAATCCCGTGCATCGTGGGCTGGGCGCGTAGCCGATGCGACACGGACACCTCAAGCCTTGGACGTGCGGGAGTCTCCGAGCCTCTATGCGCGACACTTGCAACACATACGAGCACGTCACCGCACTGCATTCTTGTTGGCTTGTGGATACAATAATCTCTCAGAGCCTCCGATCAAATTGACTGTGTTGCCTCCATGGCCCATTGCTCGATCCGCCCGAACAACATGCTACCCCCCTGCTCGTCGCGAGCCAACAACATCGCTCACAAAGTCCCCTTCGTGCCGTTACCTCAAAAGATCGATCGAAATGCTGCTCACTGCGGTATACGCCCTCACCGTTGCCCACTGCAGATGTATGAGCGATATAGCCTTGAACCAGGCGCCCAGTGTCTGCATAGCCCACCGCTTTCGCTACAAATGATGTCCCATACATGGCGTAAGCTTAGTGACGAGGATGCACGCTCTTGTTTATGGTTATTGCGGCCATGTGGCATGTGAATTGGCGAATTCGCTCACAAAATAGTCCCAGATCCCTGAAGACTTATCCCATTTATGGCACGGTCGGTTTAGGATCATCTAAACTGGTTCCGGGAGCTGTAGCGGTCCTAGAATGCTCACTCAAGATCCCAGGACTAAATTCGTAATTTCAGAGATCCATGTGCGGTATCCTTGGAACAGGCACTTTGGTTTCTCGTGCAGGCTTCTGGCCCGAGCGGGTTAAGGTGGTTATCCCTGGGACAGGTATGCTTTGAACTTCACGTGCAAGCTTCTGGCCCGGGCGGGTTCTTCCTGCGAGATGACTGGCCCTGGGATCTCATTTAGTGATCCCGCGAATAACTGAACGGGAACTGGGAATGCAGTTACCGACCCTGGGAGCCAGGTTGCTCCTGGGGCTCTTCACCCATATACTCGGGCCACTGAGCTTACCCTGTTGCCATCTTTTCAATGGCCGGCAGGCTATATGACTAGGATGCCATTACGGATGCTCACCCCTCATGGCTTCGTGATAGATTTATTGACCCAGAACCCCCCACCACTTTTCGACACGGTAAAGACAAACCTAGCCATGGAAACTTTCATTGCCGTCGGGGGTAGAAGCCGCTCTCAAGGAAAGCATCTCAATCGTCGCGACCATGTCCATGTTCTCAATTGGCGCATACAATACCTTGGAAAAGTGTTCATCAAGGTCGACATCGTTGAAAACCATCGCAGTCTATATGTCTGGAGCATGCAGATCGCATCATGGGGCACCCTTGTGCATGCTCTTCCTGCTATCGTTTGCTCCGTATCTCAAGCACCCACAGTGCCAACGTCAACGCCTTCCATGATTGGGGTACGCAATGGTGAGTGTTCAGGCTGTTGTAATCTACTCGCGCCTGCGCCTGTTCGTGTTCGATGCAGTGAGGTGCGATGTGTGCCGGGATGATCATCGTAAATAGACGATCATTGTATCTTGCAAGTCCCAATGACTGTCCTCTTCTTCGGCCGAATTAGCGGCGACGCACGCGACACGTGCCTCCAACCATGCGGCGACTGTCGCTACAAGCAATACAAGCGCGAGGCCCGAAGGCGAGTTCAAAGACAGGCAGGAGATGAAAAGGGCAGGCGACGCAGTCCAATCCGCTGTTCAACATAAGCTTCCCCGAGCCAAGTCTAGGCGTAGCAAATGATTCAAGAGTTTTGGCCTCAATTGGCTATGTTCGACCATTCGAGTTGTCGTGTGGCTTCCAATCATATTCAAGGAAATGAAGATATTCGTGCCTTGGTCATGTCTTTCAATTGTCTGAATTCAGCTGCGGTGGGCAGTACGCCGATTGATCGCTTCCAATTCTGTCTCCCGTCAAAAACAGCACGGTCTGGAGGAATATCGAGCCGATTTCGGTGTGTTTGAAGGAACCCGAATGGGTAGGCCACATTTCCAAGCTTTTGATAAAGTTAATACTCACTGATGGCATATTTGCCTCCTGTAAATGATTTTACTGAAGATTTCGGGACGCCTCGTCGCGGCAGATTCATCATGTGACACAAAATGGCAAAACTCCGATGTTGCAGACCAGTCGATGTCAATATTCGAAAAGCCAACCTGCAGTTTCCTATTTCTACAGAAATAAAAAATACAGGAGACGTGAGTGATATCGTTACTACATGGCGGAAGGGAGGCGGGTGGGTGGTGAGAGCTGTAAGTAAGAAGCGATCATGGACCAGAAGTTTGGATGTCGGAGAGAAGCGGAAACTCAAGACAGACTAGAACACGACGTTCTCTATGGCAGGCTCTAACTAACTTTCAAGGTTTTCGGACTGTACTGCAGATTAGTTGCTTTGATCGGGTCTGCCTCCAACTCTGACAATCTCCGAGTTACTTATTGGTCCTCCAAAGCGTTGGCTAATGCACATTCGGAAGGAAGCCGCACCAACGAAAAAATTCCCGGCGTTTATCCGAAGGACCCAAGTTAATTGCAAAATATAGCTTCGTATATCCTCCTAGAACTGATGACACGAAAAAAAAAAATTTCAAGCTGAATTTCAAATTCGGTAAGACTATGGCCAAACCGCTACACCTCAGGCCTTTTCAAGCGAATCGCTAGGAGCAAGTTTTCACGACGATTTAGGGTACACCTTAGCTCATTGGTGTGTTCTTGAGCTGGCACGTTTCTATGCAAAAGTGGATGGAAGTACTCAGTGAAGAAGTCGACTCCTCTCGGGGGTACGGCGCTCAATGTGCTTGCTGTATACGGTATGTCGAGCGAATAAAGTAGTCACTGTGTAAATTGTCTTCTGTAGCCATAAAAATGTCCGAGGTCCTGTTCGTAGTCTGGGAGGTCGTCATCTGCTTCCCGTCGACGGGTGGGGCCTCGGTCCAAGTTTCTCCCGACGCACCTGAGAAAGCAAAAAAAATATTCAGGGTTTGTCTGAGCCATGGATGATGTTCCAGTCCACCAACCTCGTCTTCAAGTTGATAATTGGATCATTTGCGCGGTTTTCCCGCAAATCCTCTCGACTGCGATACGCAATACCAGGATCGGACATGGAGTGACCGGCGTATCGATAGGTAACGTATTCATAGACCAAATGGCCGTTACCCGTTTTGACAAAATCCCGTGCATGTCGGACTGCAGCCAGAACAGCCAGGACATCCATCCCATATACCGACCAGGGATATAGTGGCCACGCTTGTAGTAGTCTGTCATGGCAGAGGCCCTTTCAACAGACGTCCCCATTCAGTACTTATTGTCTATTTATATTGTTGTCAGCTGCACGAAGCCACCTAGTGAGACAGTATGGGCTTACTCTCGCAGCCAAATACTACGGGCAAATTCCACAGTTTGGCCATATTGAAGGACTCATGCACTTGGCCTTGGTTCGCGGCCCCGTCGCCATATAGATTGATTGTGGCGTTATCTGTTTCCTGGTACTGCTGAGCAAATGCTATGCCGGTCCTCAATGGTACGTTGGCACCTACGATGCCATTACCTCCAAAAAAGCCTTTGGAGTACATATGCATCGATCCGCCTTTACTATGTGCTATCCCATCCCGGCGACCAAGAAGTTCGCCAATGATAGATCTGATTGTACCGCCACGCATGTACGTGAACCAGTGAGAGCGGTAGGCAGTGATGAGGTTGTCTTCTTTGCTGATTGCGTGCTCGATCCCGACTGCAACTCCCTCTTGTCCTGTGGATAAGTGGCAAAAGCCACGGATTTTTCTCTCCTTGTACAACTGGTCGGCAGTTAGCTCCATCCGTCTAGGTAGGGTCAGCATGTGGAAGCCACTGATACCCCAAAGAATTCGCCAAATCTTTCCTTTTTTTCTCTCTTTTTCCTCGCCTCAAGAGTGAGTATCTTATCAAGTATCTTCAAGCTGTTGCGCTAACAATTAGTCTCCTATCCTTAAAGTACCTGGTACGCGAGCAGCGCATGCAGGCCAGCTGCGCACCCCGTCAAATTACCATAGTAGCTGGTGGTTCGACACTGCTTCTCGTGCCTTTCCAAGCGTCGCCAGCAGCGACATAGAGCGCTATGACTTCGGCCATGAAAGTCACGTCCACCTTTGGGTATCATCACAATCTTAGTGACCTTCCACGCACTGGGGAGTACTTGAGTCGGAGTGAAGTTTGAAGATTTCAACGACTCAGTGTTTCACGGTAGGCCACATCTGCTGCCACACCACGACTGGTAGTGCGTCTGGCTCGGGGGCTTTTCACGGTGTCATCCTCACGAGAAGCACCTCGATATCGTGTTCGGTAATTATTTCCATCGGGAGTGTGTCCGGTAGCAACCTGTCTCTCGGCGACTCATCTTGTATATCGGGCAGCGGGGGGAAGAAATCTCAAGTATCGCAGGGCCTTTCCCTGACCATCATGGGTCATCTAATTACCCGAGCGTAGTGTGGGGACTATCCTTTTGGGTGAATCACCCGGCTAAAGGTATCCTACCGCTTTCCAGATGTTGTCGGTATTGGCGAGGAACTCTCTCCAATGCCGCCGCTTGGCGTCACGGGTTACTCGGTGGTAAGTGTAATGCCGTGTCTTCCAACGCAGCTAGTTTGACTTCATGCCGGCGAGCTTGCGTGTCTATTTCGAGCCCTTGCGTACATGTCTCTCAATCCTGCCAGCTGCGGAGTCCACCATCTTTTGCCGCATGGGAATGGCGGCGCCACCGGGACCAATTCGGGAATTGCTGCGCTTGGCCTGTCAGTCAAGCGTCCTGCAATTGCGTTCACTTCCGAGAAGTCAGTGATACTCACGATCTCCGTCTTTAGGTCTCTTCACTCTACGACCATGTTGGCCCATGGGCCTTCGCGAAATGAAAAGCGGGTTGGCTTCGGAATGCGAGAGTTTGCGCTATGCCCCGCAGAGTTGGTAAGCACTTGAAAAAAGACCCTTCGAGATACGTCAGTATGCATGGGCTATATGATGGTCCACTCATCATTTTTCACTTTCGACCTTGTCCAATCTTGAGCTCGCCCCAACGATGCTCGGCATAACGCTAGGACAACACAGGCCTCGCCCTAGCGTGGATCGGCCCGACCTCCAACTTTCGACCCAATGCACTATCTCTCTTGATCTCCGCTTCGGTTTTGTCTGTCTTTCGGCTGGAATCATGGCTGGCGACCGATGGAAATGGTCATCGGGCAATAACACTGAGTAGATGTACCCGATTGCCAACGAATACCCTCACACAGGCTAGCTGCAGTTGCAGCTACGGCACGGAGATCAATTGGACAAGCCGTCACGGAGTGTGCCTGTAGCCTTGGTGTGAGCATGCTGCTCAATATCTCGGCTCATTTGTGACACTGCGATGTGAGTGTTGATATAGAAGGGGTACCCGGAAATTGGCAGTCTA
>JACWFT010000289.1:0-13875 GCA_019775415.1 Penicillium sp. VS I D KN | reverse complement strand
CGCCATTTGGCAGGCGATGGAGCGATTAGCCATCACGAGCCAGCAGATCACCCGGGCCAGTGGGTATTTAGTGCGTATCGAGGCCGCCCGTACCCTAACCCATAGGGGTAATTCCATTGTGGTAGGATGGATTTAATTAAGGTTTCTTAAGTATGGGAAGAAAAGTGGGTCAAGGGTAGGATGGATTTAAAATAGTTTAAGAGTAGGATGGATTTAATTTTTAAGGTCGGACGAGTCTAAGATTTTAGTATGTTTTATTTTATAATAAGATTTACTAGAATCTTTAATTTTAAGCGATTTGGCCTAGTAGAAAGATAAATTACTAGGGGTTGAAAATCGGGGATTTTTTTGATGGGGTGGCTCTCTTCCCGCATTATCCCCGACCGAAGCGCAGCTCGTCCGACCACCCTAATCAAACCAATAGTTAGAATATTAAGAAAATCTAGTATTATATTAGTTAAAGATTAAGATCTATAGTAATTATAGTTAGTAGAGTCTCCTGGCTTTTTTTTTTAGAGCGATTTGACCATATTTTACTCGTCTGATGGTTTTTATTAATATAAAGTGCTAGGCTATATTAAAAATATATTTCTATATTCACTATTAAGTTCATCTCTACCCTAATTTTTGTCTAAGTCTACTTCTCCTTATTTATTTTAATCTCTCTCTACTATTAATTATCCTCTAATCATATAAGAGAGGGAGATTAGGGTAGTTAAGTCAGAGATAAGTAAGATAATAACTAGAGTTAAATATTAGGTCTATTCCTTTACTTAACGCTGACTGAATTTTCACTTTTTTTTTTTTTTTTTTACTATAAATATAACTTTTTTCTTTTTCTTTTCTTCTTTCTTTCATATATCTCGGGGTCCCCGCCCGCCTAGAGGTCAGGGTTAGAAGAGATCCGATTAATTAATAGGCGGGCGGGCATCCCAAACCAGATCGATCCCAGTGCGATTCAGACATTATGCCGCCACAAACCAACACGAACCGTATATGGATATCAACATAGTCACTCTATCTATGGGTCCTCGTACGAGGTACATCAAACCTAGGTCCTTTATATTCTAGCCATTATGAAAAAAAGAAAAGCAGAATGTTTTATCTATATGGCTAGAGAGGGCAAACCCCTAGGGCTCGTACAATATATATCAAAATTAGTGCTTTTATGTATATAGGGGCGCTACACATTCTAGCCATCATAAATAAAGATAAGTAAACCCCTAGGGCTCGTACAATACGCCTTAAATCTAGTGCTTTTATATATATAGCTAGAGAGTCTACTTAACGCTGACTGAATTTTCACTTTTCTTTTTTTTTTTTTTTTTTTACTATAAATATAACTTTTTTCTTTTTCCTTTCTTCTTCCTTTTATATATTAGGGGTCCCCCATCTCTAGGCGATTTCCGACTCGTATCAAATAAGAGAAAGGCTAGACTTTGACTTGGAGATGGGGGCTCTAAGCACACCTTAGGCAAAGAAAATGACGAACCACTTCTTATGCGGAGATCAATGACTCTATCAACAAAGTCACTCTGTTTACTAGACCTCGTACAATACGCGTCAAACAGGTCTTTTATATATAGGAGACAGGCGCCGCGCAAGAGAAGCAAGCCATAGGGCTCGTACAATACGCATTAAATAGGTCTTTTATACACAAGAGACAGACGCCGCGCAAGAGAAGTAAGCCACCAAGGCTTGTATAATATGCATCAAATAGATCTTTCATGCATATGGCCAGAGAGTCTTTGAAGACGGGCGCTACGCATCCACTTCCAGCCGTCCCTATTCTTTCATCAATAAAGTGAGCTCGTCCAAGGCGCATCCAATATTAGGTCTTGCATGCATTTCGCTGGAGAGTCTTTAAAGCCAGGCGCTGCGCATCCACTTCCAGCCGTCCCTGTTCTTTCATCAATAAAGTGAGCTCGTCCGAGGCGCACCTAATTTTGGGTCATTCATGCACATGGCCAGAGAGTCTTTGAAGCCGGGCGCCGCGCATCCACTTCCAGCCGTCATGATCAAAGGAGATTAAGCCACCAAGGCTTGTACAATGCGCATCAAACAGATCTTTCATGCATATGGCCAGAGAGTCTTTGAAGACGGGCGCTGCGCATCCACTTCCAGCCGTCCCTGTTCTTTCATCAAGTAAGCTCGTCCGAGGCGTATCCAATATTAGGTCTTGCATGCATTTCGCCGGAGAGTCTTTGAAGCCGGGCGCTGCGCATCCACTTCTAGCCGTCATAAACAAAGGAGATTAAGCCACCAAGGCTTATTCAACGCGCATCAAACAGATCTTTTATGCACATGGCCGGAGAGTCTTTAAAGACGGGCGCTGCGCATCCACTTCCAGCTATCCCTGTTCTTTCATCAACAAAGTGAGCTCGTCCGAGGCGCACCTAATTTTGGGTCATTCATACACATACCTTTGCATCTTTGAATATTCCCGCTTCCATCTTTAGCTATCCCTGGTGTTTCATCAATAAAGTCAACCAAGCCACAGAGATTCGTCCGATACATGTCTATTTTGGGTCGATCATGCATAGAGCCTTCGAGTCTTAAAGACAGTCACTACACATCTACTTCCAGCCGTCTTCCATTTGACATTAATCAACCAAACCAGTCCACGGACATACGCATCTTTTTCTCGCCAACTGATTTACAGGTGCTCGTCCGAGGTGCCTCTAAATCTAGCCATCTCTTTGATTTTTTCAATCAACAAGTTCGTTTATGGGAGCTCGTACAACATAGAACCAGAAGTCAACAATACCGTTTTCTCTTTACTCTTTACGAACGTACTATTCTCCAACTATAAATATCCCTCTTTCTCTATCCTTCCTCTTTACTTCTCCATCATCTCTCCACCAATCTCTTCGCTGATCCCTTTACTGATCCCTATCCTCGGCCGACTTTTGGCTAAACCCTCGTTTTGAACCTTATCTTACAACATGCCGCCAAAGAAAGGTACTCAGCAAAAGCGCAAGGCCATTAAACCCGCGGAGGGTGATCCAGCAGAGGAGGATAACCGGGTTGTCCGTACAAGATATGACCCAGCGCAAGAGAGCCCAACTTCGAATCGTCTCCTGAATATCCTTGGTCCTGCATCGGACGAGGATGGTGGTGCTGGATACTACCTTTGTCGACTTACTAATGCTGGGAATGAAGCTCTCCTCCAGCTCTGCCATACCGTTAAGTCACGGGAAGTATGGCGCTACCCTTCATACGAGTTTTTGGTGAAAAAAACGAAGAAGGACGGGTAGGAAGTCCCAGCGATTCAAGTCGAGCAGGTATAGTCTCTCTTCCTTGTACGAGATAATCTAACGTTACTAACTCTCTCTTTTAGCTTCAAACGTCGCGGCCATCCTACATTAACGCTCTCTTGATCGCCACTCGGGGTCTTAAATTCCGTCCAGCGGGCAAATTCTGCATGGTAGCTGGACTACCACAACACGCTCAGGGTTATTATTTTGCTATAGCCAGAAATCCTACAAAGGATAGACCTGAAAAAATAAACAATAATCAAGTTTTTTAGAAAATTGAGGGTGTGAGGACAAAGAACTGTTCGACCAATAGAAACTCGGACGAAAACCCCGAAAGTCACGTGGAAGCGGTGGGGGAGGGGCAATTCCCAGCCACCACTCACTATTTGAATATGGACTCTAGATACCTACCGCACCAGCAGTGATAGCTTTCGCACATGGAAACAAATAAGCATTCGTTATACAGCACGCTCAAGGTCATGAGCTTCAGATCTAAACATATGTCCTTACATTACGTGCGGAAAACCAAAGTACGTAGCTGTGTAAACGCGTGTAAGTCTTTGAATTCCTGTATTCCAGCGAGTTCCGCGTCAAACATGTGCCCAGATATTCAATTGCTAGTCTGGGGTGTACTTAGACACCGTATGCCGATGGCCACATGCGCTGGTATGAAGTTGAAACGTTCGAGTGTAGACCACTAAAAATATATATTTGCAATACATGAAGCAGAAACGACTTCATCATCTACATAGCCAATACTTTGTCATCGCGGGTCCATCCCGACCGTCAAAGATCCCCAGGGCGCCTAAGTGTCGATCTGTAGCCAGCAATTCATCGCTCGTGGCCCTGGCAGCCAGCGATTTGCTGTCAGTCCGCCTGCGCATGATTCTGCGGCTAAGACTTAGCATCCACTTAGCTCCTACACTTAGCCGGCCTCTTCAGTGCTCTAGAAAAATATAATTGGACTACGGCGTTCCTCGAGTACAGTCCTCCTACCACCCCTATGGGGCCCTATCCAATACTACCAAAGTATCTCCTTCCCCCTTTAATCAATAGCAGCTAGACTGCGGCCTCGCCCGTCCATGGGCCTTGGGCGTTTTGGGGTTGGGTACGCCCGCCCATTTTTGTCCATGGGCATTGCCCACTCGCTTAATGTTACATTAAATCGCCCAGAATGGACGTATAATGGAGATATACTGCCTTCTATAGGGGAAATCATGAACACGCACTCACCACAACGCAGACTCCTTGCTATACAAAATTACATTTAGTTGCCCCTCTATAGAAAGGGATCTTGAAACGCTCACGACATTGTATACCGTCTATTTGAGGTTATACACCACCAAGATTCTTCAGATCTGCAGCTGCTATTTTCTCTCATCCTAAATATTGGCAAACAGAATGACCAGGAAACGTGCAATAGATCTTACAGGTGCAGATGGCTTGGACAATGAAAAGCGAGTACGGCTTTTAGGCATCATTGATCGACTTCGGGAACTTGGCATCAGTGAGAATGTCTCTCTGCCACAGGTAAGTGAGTCTATCGGTTTAGAACATGTACTCTACCTAATCAATCGTAGCTCGTTGTAGTTGGTACCAGGACCGAAGACGAAGAATCTGGAAGATGTCGAGAAAACATTCTCAGATGATATACTCAAGGTCGAGCTCTCAGGTCCAGACCATCGGCATCTCAGTGTTGTGGACGTCCCGGGCCTCTTCCACAGTAAGAACACCGAACACCCTACGATATTTTGATAATTTGGCTAAACCCGATACAAGATCCCACAAGATTTTAAACCGAAGAAGACCGTGCCATTGTTCGGAAATTAATCAAAGATTATATGACTAATAAGCGCACTATTATCCTGTAAGTTAATAAATTTCAGATGGCCTTGAAAGAGCTGTAGGACTTACATATTATCAGCGCTGTTATGGACGCACGCAATAACCTTGCGAATCAGGAAGTGTAAGAAAGGGAAGATGTCCCAAGTTTAATGCCATGAAGGTGCTCACTTATACTAGGTTCTCCATGACACGTGCCGCTGATCCGGCAGGAAAACGGACTGTTGGAATCGTCACAAAATGTGATGCTCTCCAGGCAGGAGATGAAGCTGGTGTAAGTTCCCAATCAAGCCGGGTCGAACACCCCACTGAACACTCATCAGGTTTTACGTATCGCCAAAAATGAAGTAGAGCATCTCACACATGAATGGTTCGCTGTACGAAATCGTTCTACCCAGGAAATCAAAGAGGGGGTTTCCATCGAGGGCAGACATCAAAGGGAACAGGCTTTCTTTTCGACGATTCAGCCATGGACCGGGCTAAGGAAAGACCGAGTCGATATCAAGGCATTGAAGTCCTTTCTAGGCCACCTTTTATACGATCACATTCGCTCTGAATTTCCCGCGGTTGTGGCAGATATCGAAAAGCTATTCTGGAGACTCAAAAAGAACTGGAGATGCTGGGACCTTCCCGTCAAACCCCTGCCGAGCAGAGGCGATTCTTGACACGACTCTCAAGTACTTATCAGAGTGAAGTTGATAAAGCATTGAATGGAAACTATAATGCTGACTTGGAGGCACAAAGCCCGCCTTAAACTTCGGATGCACTTGCGGCAGCATGCAGATGATTTTGCTAGGTCAGTGGCTAGAGAGGGCCATGCCAAAGTCTTTCATACCATTCAAAATGAGAACGATCCTGAATTTAGCAGATCGGAGGTGATTCTGAAAATATACACGACTGGATACGTCATAACTACCTTGAGTCTCGCGGTTCTGAACTACCTGGTACTGTGAATCCGATTGTGCTTCAAAACATGTTTCGCCAACAACCCAGCCCGTGGGAGAAAATTGCGATGACATATCTCAAGAAAATAGCCTCCGCAGTGGATTCTTTCAATAGAGATGTAATCCTCAAAATCATCCCCGACGACGATGTTCGAGAAAAAGTGGAAGGTTTTTATCTCATCCGGGAATGGAGACATACGACCAGGCCCACGGACAGCTGTTGACAATAGTGAATGACGAACGAGGAGGGATTCTTCAGACTGTGAACCACTACTTTACCGACACTTTATCCTTGATCCGCCAGAAAAGAGTTATAGCTAGACTTGAGTGTCTGGGTTTCCAAGATGGCTACGCTTTCGACATGAAAACAGTCTTGAAAGGGGTTCACTTGAGCAATGAAGATCAAGCAATTTTCGACATACGTGATACCTTGAAAGCCTACTATAAGGTGGCTATGAAGCGCTTTATGGATAACGTCATCGCTCAGGTTTCAGAAAGGTACATATTACGGGAAGGTGGCCCAGTGAAAACGTTTCCACCGGATCTCATTGGTGGCTTTGAGGATGACATGCTGACGGAAATTGCGGGTGAGAATTTCTCTACAGCAAGCCGTCGAAATGACTTGGTTTCCACAGCTGCGTGATTCCGAGAGGCATTGGAAATTGCGAAATGCACTGTGTTATAATGCCAGGTATTCGGGGTATTTCCAGTGCTAATCGAGACTTGGAGAGCCTCGAACCACTAGGTGCTCCTAATAATAATTCGGCCGGTTAAACATCGCTGAAGTAGGTACTTTTGCGCCACACTCTTCTGGGCTTGGGTTTTTCCCACTGGGTTTTCCTATCCCCTAGCGCGAATGCGAGAAGAAGCTCGTTTTTATTTCTTTGACTCATTTTGTCATTGACGCTTGTTTCCGTTCCCCCTGATTATCTCTGTTTGCTTTTACCATCTAAATCAAGTTTACTTTCACGTAAATCAATTTTCATGGCTCGGAAATCTTTCATGCAATCTACGGTATAGTCCTCTACTGTGTAGCACTTTTCAATTCTCTTCTTCTATCTATTTTTGCTACTGCCCTCTTTGGCACTACCACTATGGACTTGATTGGGAAATCCTTCATTTATAACACCACTTATCGGTTCTGGTGTGTTCCTCGTACATTATTAGATGAATCCGCCTCCTATCATATTAGTATCTCGAATCTCAGCGCTGTTGCCCCTCCGCTCCAGTAGTGATTGGCTCCCATTGACATCTTTCAAAATATATTACTTTTCACAGGGCTGCGCTGGTAGCTCAGAAAGCCCCCAAGAATCACCTGAGTGCCAGGTTAATGAATGTCACAGATCTAAGCATGAATCATTCATGAATGACTCATTCTTCCTGTCGAGTTGGACAAGACTAGGATGAGCCCTAGGTATAGTGATCTCACTACGTCGCAAGTACGGTTACCGTTCCCCAATAAATTGAGAGGCAATCTCAATGGCTATTGATAATCCCGATAGATTATAGGCCTTGCTCAGGACCTAGATAGAGAGATACCTGGCATGGCTGTATGGCCTTGACTTGCTATCATTCAACAAGCGCTTGAACCTAGCAGCGTTTTCCTGAAACTCAAGCATTTCAGTCTTGATCTCATCCTTGATCTCATCCTTGATCTCATCCTTGATCTCATCCTTGATCTCATCCTTGATCTCATCCTTGATCTCATCCTTGATCTCATCCTTGAGTTGCAGCGCATCATCCTCAAATATTTTCCAATAATCATTAGCGACATCTTGTATTTCGATTCTACCATCCTCGACCTTTTCATCGACCTGTGCAAGGAATTCGGCTTTTAAGGATTCGAATTCGTCGGAGATTTGATTGCGGACAATCTCTTCGGCATTTGAGTCTCCCAGATACTCAGGTATCGCGTTGCGCAAACGGTCAAATATCTCGTCGTGAAGATGCTCGGACATACAATCGCGAAAGCCGTCTAAAATCTTACGTACATGTCGTTCAAGCCCGGCTGGCAGTTGTTGATCCGTATTTTGTCGCGAAGCTAGCAGGTCACTGTGATTCGTTTGTCTAAGTGCTTCAATAATTGTCTCGTCAGTGGCGTCACGAAGTGCCTCTATGAGACGCGCAAGCTCGCCATCTTGGCTGCGGCCAGGAGAGGTACGCTCAAAGTCAGTTGGGCGAATTGACGCAAGTGACGGTGAGTGGGTACTTGGTGTAGCTATTTCGGTGGGAGAGCCTAACTGAAGATCAGAAGACTCCGGTGAGCGGAGCAGTCTTTTTCGAATTCCATCGACAGGGGAAGATGAGCCTGGATAAGGTCAACATATTATCACGATAAGACATAATACACGAAGCAATAAGATACCTCTGCGCCGTTTCCCACCCTGGTCGGACACAGGCACCTCACATTGAGGATATGGGGGCAGATCGATCTGCTCCGTCCGCTTGAGCATGGAGGCCGCATAAGCCGGGGGTGGAAAGTTGGGAATGTTGCACGCATTACGAAGCACATACAAGTCTCCCTTGACCATATCATAGTTCTTGAAGTCCCTCTGCCCAAGCTTTGGTAGAAGATCGCAAAAGCTTTTCAGTCCAAGCTTTTGATCCTGGAATTGTCGCTGGGCAATATGTAGACGCAGGTTTTTGGCTTGACAGATAATTGCAAATGCGTGGAGGCTCGAGTCCTGTCGGTTGGCAAGGTGTGTGAAGTCTATCCCGGCCGGATGTAGAATGTCGCCAGGGCTACTGAGTATCAGGCTCATCGTTGTGATGTTTGAAGCATCCCAGTGGGTTACATAAGCCGGGTGCTTCTTGATTAAATCAAACGGGATGAGGCTGTCGTTGCTTTGTGGAAATAGCATACATGTCTCGATTGTTTTCAGAGGGAAATTCAATATCACCTGTGATTTGCTGCTCTGGTTAGTGGAATCTGCTTCAATCACAAGAGAAATGGAACCTTGTTGGTCGGTTTCATTATGAAAAATGCGAAGATGTGCAGTACAAGAAACACTCAAGTCAGGTACATGAACAAGAATTTTCAGGTTGAAGCGCCTGGGCTTGTCTGGTGATTTGGTAGTCATTGTTGTTGGTAGTAATCCCGTTGTTCAATGGAGGAACTCTCTTGCCTGGTTTTTGGATCATCGTTGGAGAGCCCTGAATCCACGGGAAGATCGGATGAGTAAAGAGGTAAAAGCTCTTGCTACCTGGTCACGAGCACAAGCCCGATCGTAAGTCAACGAGTGAAATCGTTGAATTTAGACCGTAATGGCAAAGCTGGCGGCGAGGACAGAGAACGAATACCGTCTTTACAGGACGAATATAGAGTGTGATGGAGAGTGATGGCGAGGAAGGTCGAAGGGCATGAGGAAGGGAGACGTGGAGGAAAAGGGGGGGTGGGGGCTGAGACGCAGATCGAAACCCATAACACGTGACCAAAATTGTCCGGAAGTACATATTCCCGATTTCGAAGTAACGTAATATATGACCAGGTCGGCCGTGTGCCCCCTGACCAGCACACCCCACCAAAAATCGCGTCTTCCTGCCACCCTAACAGTTCGCATTCTATATTAGCAGAAATCAGCCTGTCAAGAGGACAACATCCTTAATCCATAAGGGTAACTTCCTTGGACATCAAGAGATTTACTGTAGGCTGAATTCGTTCAGTATGGGGAGCTCAGTATGGGAAACAAAAGTGGGTCCGAGTACCTTACAGTTTTGTTCACCCATCATATAGACTAGTATGTCTTGACAGGATGAGAGATTTCCGTACGTACGAGTACTAGGCATGTCCAATAAGATAGGATGATTGATTGATGTCTTGGTTACCGAACTAAGATCGAGTTTCCTGCGATACCCGTACAAATAGTTGGTAGGTTCGAGTACATGCTGAATAATCCTGTCCCGAAAGGGTGCTAGTGGTATTCTCAACTTGAGATATTTTTCTACAAATTTTCAATCACATAGAGCACTAGTAATGGTGGTTGCAGAGGTTCAAAAATGAGGAGTTTTTTTTTTGCTTTTTTTTTTTTTTTTTTTTTTTTGATGGGGTACCCACCCCAAGCAGCCCCAACGAGGTTACCCATCAAATGCCATCCTTTGAGCTGCAACACATGCAGTTAGTCTCTAGAATAGGTTGTCATGTCGTGGTTGGCCCTAGAGCAGAGAAGTTGTTGCCACTTGAAGCTTGTAGCCTGGAAATGTCGCTGGACTTACCACCCACGGGCAACTCTTTCTGCCCGATAACAAGGTCTAGATCGTCGGGTTTATCTGTGCACATCCGGGTTTTCGTTGCTTATCGATAAATGAATGAGTGAAAAGTAACTTCACAAGTCCAAGAGAATATTGTGCAATCAACCATGGCTACGGGAATGGACGTCAGTTGCAGTTCGCAGGGATTATCACAGATTCAACTACTGAGCGGGAAATGAGGAAGGAGTGGTCCAATTTAATGGCCCAAATGTGGCAATAATAGACGGCCTTAGTAGATAGTGGAAGAATATCTGATTCATATCTGTTAGTATGTACTGTATTGATCCTTATATATATATCGTGTCTGATCGGCGAAAGTCCAGGTAAATAAGTCTTCGATTTGCCTAGCAGGGAGCCTGCCCCTAGATTGAGATGCTCTTCCCGGACAAATATTTGCGGCGAGTAAAACGAGAACTTGAATGCAAGCACTCAGGTAGAATCGGAGGTTCTGAGTTCTTCAAGGTCTAAGGCAAGCTAAATGATTTGCATATGATCCTCTATCAGAGATAGGTCGACATGAGTAGAACGGCTCTCTAATTATCCGCATCAAGGCAATCGTGGGTTAGTTTCCCCGAAGTACTTCATCGCTTACGATGCCTCCGCTTATTGGGCATAGGGTTGGTCAACACTATAGGGAAATACTTGCGAAATGCAGGAAATGAATAATAAAGATTTGTATAGGAACCTGCTCTCTTTGGCGGTACGGACCTGTCTAAGTTTTCCACCACATCCGGGACTTGTTCCTGACAAAACCTCACCAATCACTTTCTAACAAAATCCGCATCGTTGTCCTTTCCGTTCATCTCTAAGAGCGATGATGTGTTTGAGTACCAATCGTTCGCCTAGCAACCAGGGGATTCATTTAGACCGCGGTCAACAAGAATCAAAGTTCGAATACAGACACTTCGGTCAAGAATGTTCGACAGCCACCATTGGACATAAATCATTGAGCCGGCATCCTGAAGCCTCGTCTATGGTGTTTTTCAAACCCTGAGATGCGTTCGTTTTCCTCAGTTGTATTGGACAAAGTGTCAGGATGAGGAAATGATGTACTGGCTAGTACTGAACATGTCCAATAGAATCAGATGATTGATTGAAGGTGTGTTGATCGGTTGAGCGATCGCTGTAGACTATTGTCCGTGCTCTAGCGTGTTGTTACGCTGTATCCTAATTCAATACGAATACAATACTGGTGAAATTGGGCAAGCGGTGAACAAGCCTATCCCCAAAATGTCCTAGCGGTAAGTAGCCGCTTTCCTAGTTTGTCACAAAGTTTCGTTGCCCGGGTTTGCAAGAATGGTCCTAGCCATATCTCTTACTAGTTGCTGAAAAGAAGCATCGCTCATATGGCCGCCAAACTGTCCCACTCTCGATCCAAATCCTTTGTTCTCACCTTCGATAGGATTTCCGTCGGCCGAAACTATAAAATGAATGGCATCACCCTGGGCGTAGTTGCTGATCTTGGTGACGTCGGCAACAATATATTTGCGCTCCCTCATGCAGATTCGTCTACATTCGCGAATTATCTCCCATTCGTCTCGCAGCCCTTCTAGCCCAATAATGTCTTCCTGGGAAGCGTTGGCTGCCCTTAATATGTTCAAAATTCTATCCAATAATGCCTTCATATGGCCCTCGAGCTTGCTTTCACTGTTGATAAAGCTCTTCGTGACTCCTCTCAGTCCAATACGATCAGCTGAATCCGCTTTGGGTTCACAGAAAGCATTTTGTCCTCCACAGTAGATTGAACATCATCGGGACGATCGGAGAGATGTCTGCACATCTGAAGACATGCCTCTATGCTCAGTCGCTCCGTCACCAGGCATAAATTATGGCATTGGCCATCTCTGGGTCTGTGAACTCAACAACGATCGAGGACGCCCGTTTGAGAGTGGCTTCCTTGGTCAGCCATCTTTCTGCACTTGGTATCACTGTATAATTGTCTGCGAGTACCCTTTGGATGGTTGCTTTCTGATCCTTGATGCTGAGAGAATTGGTGGGTATCCCATGGACAATGACTCCGTAGCTTGGCACGACGGGCTCTGCGTGTTGTCCGAGACCTTTGATCCAATCCCTGTTCTGTTTTTTAAGCTGCGTAGTCTCGGCAGTTGTACTCGTGAATATTTGGATGTCACCACTTTTGAGCTGGCCGCGACAACTTTGACCAGTTTGGTGACGACGTTGTCGCGTATTGAAGACTCTACTTTTTGTCGGATCCATATGGCGGGTTGTGATCGGTATCGCTGGGCGATGCCATAGTCTTTGAGTTTCACTATAACAACTCGGTCTTTGTATGCTGTAACTGTGGAATGGGCCTTGGTAGCCGGTATTCCTTGTGGTACTGGCGGAGGAGGTGCTGGCGCGCCTTTGGCCTGAGCCGCAATCTGCGCCCAGGTCGCGGTTGCAGCTCGTCCGCCACTGAAAATAGCTGCATTTATCGGGGTCGTGCTTAGCCCGACAGAGTTCTTGATGATCGTAATGTCCTTCTGGATGTTCTGTGTGCACTTGGCCGCGTCTTGGACGTGCTGAAGAATATCGCCGATCGCAGGCTGTCTCAGGACCTTGCTGATGAGCGCAACGGTCGAGGCAACGTACTGTTGTACTATGTTCCATGGCACCTGGTTCTGCCGTCCTCTACCCAGCGCTTGCAATTGATTGCATGTTTCTTTAAGATATGTGGCGTGCTCGTTGATGTTTTCGGGGCCGTTGTTTACCTGTGGCCACCTAGGCGCCATTACGACAATTAGGACGCGTTTTTACGCGTTAATTGAAGTAAATGCCTACGCGGATACAGGTAGACTGTATAAATTGCAGAATATGACGCGTTTTCAAAAATTTGTTCTGAGCTGTGGGTGGTGTTTTGACTGGTGGTTACATTCCCAGATTCAGTTCAGTCATTGATGATTGATTGAATGATTGCTCATAGACTGTCCCAGCCGCCCTAAGAGTTGGTTTATCCAACTAGACCAAAAACGAATCCGTTCTCAGCCTAGTGGATGAGGTTTATAATCAACTCTAAGGCAGCTATGCAGCGTTCAACTATCAACACATGTGTTTCTGCTTCTTGCATTCGGAGATCGATTCGCTCCGGCTAGAGTGACATCCCCGTCCGCTTCCGGCAGTTACACATTCATCATATTTACAATGGTTGTTCTGTATCTTTGACTTGTTAGGCCTTTCCTGGCCCTCCTTTGCTTCTGTTTGACAAAATCACTCGTCTGCGATAAGTTGAGCACCGTAGGTGGGCTGCCGGTAGGGCCCCTCCTGTTGAGGCTGTGGTGGTTCGTTCTGCATATGTGGAGGCACGCTACGTTGAGTGCCGATGTTATCGTATGTGTGTGGCAGTGGCAGTGTTTGTGGCTTGCTCGTTGATGGATTCTAGGCGCGTGTTGATTTGTGGTCGCGCAGATGTTTCGTGACCGAAGGACATATCTGGGACGCGCCTCTTGGCATGGACATCTGTTGGGACGAAAATCAACTGGGAAGTTGCAAAATATTGTAGGGATCGAATTGACGTTCTGAGCTGTTGGTGGTGTTTCTGATTTTTTTTTTGGGGGGGGGGGGGGGGGGGTGGTTTTGGGGCTTTA
>JACWFT010000281.1:0-20115 GCA_019775415.1 Penicillium sp. VS I D KN | reverse complement strand
AGCTAGCTCAACGTGCTCCAGCTGCTCCAGAAGCTCACGTTGAAGCTCCATCAACCGGTCAACCACAAGCAGAAGAACCACGACGTCGAGCTCCACCCACATGCTCTGAGTGTAATATTCAGGGGCATAAGAGAACGCATTGTCCAAAATTAGTTAAATAGCTTACATATTAAATATTACGTTATTCTGGTTAATATATGTGGATTTGAATTACCATAATTTGATGGGGTGTCCCGCTCGCCCGGGTGTCCCGCTCGCTAGGGAATTACGTTAGTTAGAGGCTGAAATTAGTCATCTGAACGAGATTCTCTTCGGGAGCAAGTGCTTATGTCAGCGCTTCTTGGCGGACATTGATTTTGACTGTCTAACTGACCCCAAAGATAGGAATATTTATCTCGGATAGTTATTCCTTTTCTTTCCCTTGTGTGCCTTGATCTTATGTTGCGCCAGATAATCATTCGCAACCTGCTCCGTTGTTGCCCGGAAGTGAACAAGCTGCATCTGCGATTTCCACTAAGTTGCCGTTGGCGTTGGAAGCTCGGTCTCGATTCAACCTCCATATCTGGCTCTGTTTGAGATACGGGGATTTTGAAGGGATTTGGTGACTCGGTGGCTCCCGCCCCATATACTTTCCAATGCTCTCATCCACGTCATCGCAAAGGTAGATGGTTTGTACATCATCCATGTTGAAGTCGGCTTTGATGTTCAAGCCATCTGTATTGTCGGAATCTTTATTGTTCTTGTCGTCAGATTGATGTTTCATTGAGATCATATCCTCGTCATCATGATTAATGTGCTCTCGGCTTCCTCGGTTTCGATAGAGAGTATTGCTGCCCTGCCCAAGTCTCGCTAATGCTCTTTTGCTTCGTCGCCATCCCTTCCAGCAATCGAATGTAGCTCCTTGTGCTGGACTTCTGCAAGCTCCTTTTGGTTTTAGTGACTGGTCATTGTCCTGGGCCCGTCTGCCGCCCCAAGACGGTAGCTGAAAGTGGATGCACACCCTTTGTGGCGCACGCCCATTCCAAGATTAAATTGTGTACTGCTTCATAAGGCTATTGCTACGGCAAGTGTTGCTAGCAATACCGAAGGATGACCATTCCACAGAGACGCCAAAGTCGGTCGAAAAGCTTTTGCAGTCAAAAAAGGTGCTCATTGCCTCTCTCAACGAAAGCCTCTTAATAACCCTCCGCGACGAGCCAGTGACTTTTTCAATGCGAACAATACCCCGGCCACCATAGCGCGCTTTGTCACTCCTGTTATCGTTGGACATCAGATCTGCTTGAGTCACATTATGTTCACTATGAGCTTTTGGGATATAAAGAGCGCAGTTTCTGCTTCTGCTCCCGATCCTTTGGGGTGATAAGCTTGGTTCGGACGTTTTTGAATCTATTCAAGAATCCTCTGATCAGCTCGAGAGGTCGACTGTGCTCAATTTTCGCAGGCATTTTTGATTACGGTTGCCTTCTGAATACGCTTTTTAGACGGCATTCTGAGTCCCTGTGTTAGATCACGGGGCACGGAAAGTTGGTGGACTGGTTGATTGTGCAGGAAGAAAAATTTACACTTATTTTCCGGCTCCTCAACACTTAAATTTATCTTTAAGCCCCATGCTTCGCTGGTCCAGACACGAATCCGTGTTAGAATAAGTTGCAAGCTAAGCATTAAGACGAGTTACGTCATGACTGAAACCGATGCTGTTCATTTCTTACAGTTATCTGACTCCGCAACTCACTGATCATGTCCGAACTTCAAGCAGAACTCTCTATGGTCACAGAGGAATGTAGGAGACCAAAAAGGCTAAATGTTCGTAAATTCTTTAAAACCTGCGAACGATTTGAGCTTCCCCTGTCGACGAGCTTCATTCAATTATTGATGTTGAGATATGAAGCCGCTGCAGACCAGGAACAAAGCCATACCATCGGAAATAATTCCCGCGGTATCTATGCAAAGAACCAAGTTGGTTGGAAATCAAATCGATCCTCTCATTGTATACATAGTTCCACTTGTTCTCTTCGAAACTATATCAATCAAATTCTTCTTCTGAATTACAACAGGCAAGGAAGTCATGTTGGGCCCGGGCGGACCACTTGAGCTAAATGGCCCTTGTCGGACACCGTAGGACCAACACACCCGGAGCAGTGTGGGGACTACCCTGGAATTCAATAGAGAGTTCTTTCAACATCGCTTATGGATTCTTTGAATCCCTGTATAGATGTAATTGTACCAACATGTAGGTCACTTGAGGTTAAGCATTTCTTGGTCTTATGAATCACCATGCTACGAGATAGAGAAAGGTTCATTTTCAACGGTAGTAATCTCTGATTCTTACGGCACAACCTATCGTATGACAGAATAACCATACGAATCGTTTTTGGGCGGCATATTAGTCGTGGTTGTCTCGAGATAACGGGTAGCTCGAAACTGGATTGCATGCAATTAGTAAACATAGCATCAATTGGGATTATTTTAGTCACTCCGCGTTGATCGTAGAGGTGAGCCAGATTATCAAGCTTTGGGATTTATAAATCGGACAACAGGATCAAGTTTCACCTTCCCATTCAGAATAGAATGGCCACCAGATTGCCAGATAACCACGGGATTCGTTTCCTTACTCGGAGACTGACAACTCCCAACAAAGCTCATTGAGGCATCTTTATCCACCACCTTATCCGAGTTCCCCAGAAGATGTAGCGACGGAGTCTCAATATAGTGCTCGTAGAAAACGCCATAGGGCGTGACATAACCAGAAATGCTGTCCAAGAACTTGAACCGGGGTGATTAATGCATCCGGATATTCTATTCCGCCATGGGATTGAAAGCGTGCAAAAAGAATTTTTTCAGTTTTCTTTCGAGGAGCGATGCGATCATCCCAACCATTGCGCCACCCTGACTAAGCCGATGATGCCATCAAAAGGTCCAGAGTCTTTCAGGATGGAAGATAGTGGACTCTAAGCGTGTCTCCAAGTCGGGATACACTCCGTCGATATTGTCTGATCGCCACAGGAATATGTCCCACGCTTCCCACGCTGATTACAGAATCAAATGAATCGTCCGTCGAGGCAAAGTCGAAGCGACCCATTGGATACACGAAATCTACACCATCCGGTCCAAAGACTCGCTGAATGAGCTCTTCAAGAGCGCTAGCTTTGTTTCCGAAGAGCTCCCCTGATTGCCAGGACCCTGTAGGGGTGGACACAGGTCTAACGACGTCTGAAATGTAAGAGTTTACGTACCGTGCATCATGAGTATCTCCGTCCTTACGCTGAACCGTACCTTAAGCGCTCAGTCCACCTGTTAACCTAGCTTGTTGTCCGAATCGAACCACTAGGTTTCCAGTTACCCCAGTAGATGTAAAAACCTAGGAGAGAATCAGGGAAGTGACGATTATCTCAGTACGGAGGGCTGTCCGAAGGTCAATAGAAATCATGTGAGACGACGCTCTCTTAGGGAAGCAATATCTTCTGCAATGAACGTCTGTGATTTGCTTCATTGCACACGGAAAGAGTCAGATAAGTTATTGAGAAATGGTTTAGTTGCCCGTACGATGAGCCATCCCCGCCGCAGTGGTGCACAAACTTTGCTAGAAAGATGTGAGATGGTATACTAATTCGGCCATCACGGGATGATATACGCATCCAGAGAGACGCGTACACTCACAGTAGAGCTGCAAGTAGGATGATATGGCCATTGGGTCGCCATGTGAAATGGTGACCTGCGGCTCTGCGTGACGCCAATATGGTCATCATTTCGCCATATATGAGTCAACCAAGGATGCTTAAAAACCAAGGCTGACCTTCGCCGCCTTTATGTACCGTGACCCGGCACAACGTCCCAGGAGTTGCATCAGTGGTATGACATCAGACAGTGGCACTTGCCGTGTGCAACCATGATTTAACTCCGCGGCCAAACCGGGGGTTCCGTAGTAGCGTAGCTGCGACCGACGGATTTCCACTTCTGGATCATTGAACTTCCTGTAGGTCCCGAGCCATCCGGGTGGCACCAAGCCTAAAGATCGACGCCACTGACGCGATAGCTCTGCAGCCGATCCGTCTTCTGTCGAGAGTGTCAAAGCCCATGTCTGCTTTCCCCACATCTGCATTCCGCCCACAAGCAACCATTCGCATGGCGCTCACAGCAGGAAAGAAACAACTGGCCCTGTGCCTTGACGCGACAGGATACCGGTTCCACGGGGATGAGTCTGATAGCAATGTTCTAAGGATTTTCCGAGTAAGTCTTCGAACGAATTCTTACTGAGAATATCGGGTTTTCGACTCTATTGATACTGATACGGAGAAGATGCTCGATGACGATGCAATTTTCCAACACTCTTATTATCAACCCGGATTCGGGACGTATGAAAGCTCGACGTGGTTATCTCAAAACCCTGGGAAATTGAAATCTCGGTATTTAAGAGTAAAAGACGCAGTCACTGGCGCGGCGTATCCTCAGCATGTTATGGCTGCCTACCGGTGGCTCATGCGCCATTACTCCCCTGGGGATAGCATTTACATGTTTGGATGTAGTCGCGGAGCCTTTGTGGCACGTATTTTAGCCGAGATGTTGGATCATGTCGGACTGCTGAGATCTGGGAACGACGACCTTGTCCGATTTGCCTGGAAGACCTTTGCATACTGGAAGAAAAGCTGCACCCAGTGGCACTCGAGACCGGGGAAGAGAAACGAGCAGTTCAATCATATGAAATCTTTTAGGGAAACATTCTGTCGGCCAGTGCCGCAGATCCGTTTCCTAGGGCTGTTTGACTTGGTGAATAGCGTCCCGCGTGTCGAAATTCGCCGGGTCAAACTGCAGTATCCGTTCATGAGGAGGACGTCAGCTAAAGTTATCCGGCATGCGCTTAGTATTGACGAGCGGCGTTCCAGATTTCGGAACGAGTTGGTCTCGGACCTCCGACCAAGGACAGCACCAGCGCAATCGCGTTGGCGTAAGCAATTCCCGCGCCGTGTCGGACGTCCTCGCCACGAAAATGGACAACAACACTCCCCAATGTCCAATGAAGAGGCCCCTGGGCCTGTAAATGGCCACCTGCAACCTGTTCGGCAGGGAGCTTGGGGCTCTGATGCGTTCTACCGAGTAAATCGGTCTCTGGCCGAGTATGATGTTACCGTGGACCACTCACTTGGTGATACCAATGACCTTGCTCACGGTGAGACGGAGATGGATACTCAGGACGTGGAGGAAGTGTGGTTCCCTGGATGTCACATGGATATCGGCGGTGGGATGAATGTAGGAAAGAACGAAAACTGGCCACTAAGCCACGTGCCATTGGTGTGGATAGTACAGGAAGCACAGCGCGCCGGACTCCGTTTCGATCTAGAAAAGTTGAAGCAATTTAACTGCGTTGAAGATTCTGCTTTTCAGACCGGTGATGCCGCCGAATATGATTATTGCAGCGGAGGAGGGATCGAACGAAGAGAAAATAATGATGCCGACGCATACTGTGAAACTCGCTTTATGCATGCTCTTCGAAGCGCAAGCACGCAGGGCCAAATACATGATGGTCTGCAATATAATAACGGGACTCCACAGATTGAAGTTTTGGCCTGGACGATTTTGGAGTATCTCCCAATTCGGAGGATGTTGTTGGAACAGGATGAGGTTTGGAACGCGGTTCGATGGCCGCTGCCTCGTGGGGAAGCGCGGAGTATCCCAGCAGATGCCAACATCCACGGGTCAGCTATTCGTCGGATGCAGGCCAAGCCTACCTATCGGCCAGCAAATCTCATCGAAGGTAAATTGCGGAAGAAGCTTCGTCCAGGGTGCGAAATCGGGAAGTGGGAAGTGTACAAGCATCGGGGGGATCCAGTGCGCGAGACATACCGTCGCAAGCTTAAGCTCACGGAAGCTAGCCGATGACGGCGAGTACTTCACCAATGTTTGGGTTCCGACGCGGATTATTTCCTCAGGTTGGACGGACGATATTTTTCGCCTCTGATGACGGGGATTTTCTTTATTGGCCTGCAGCACCCGCTTCTGTTAATCTCGCGATAACAAGAACTGAGAAGACCCCCAGCTATCCTGTCTCTTACAAGAGGCTATGATTCTATTCATGGAAAGCGTGCATAAACGAATTGAAAATAGTAAAATGCACACGGGCCGCCAGTCCTACTAGTTGACTATGCCATACAGCGCATATGGTTAGATGCAACGCATTGTATCGCTTACCTAATTAAAAAACCCAACTGGTGCGCATGCTAGGGAAACTCATCATCCCACTGAGATTCTCGACGTACCTACCTACAACAACCCCCATACACTCATGTCACGGTTGCTACAGCCGTTCTTCTTGCCGCTAACACGGGCCCGATGGTATTACGTTAATCCTGTAATTATAGGCTCGTTCCACCTGAATGCCAACACTGACAACCGACCTAGCTGAGATCCGGGTTGGCGGTTAAAGTAGGCTGGTCACGAGTCACATTTGGACTTGTCTGACCGGTGCCTCAATTGCGTGGACCCCGCTGTAATTCCCAAGTCTTACCAAAAGATGCTGAAAGGGGGCCGTGTTATAACAAGACAGTATGAATAATAACAACGAGGGGTTAGGGACGGTTATTTGCTGGTTGAGTAAGCTCGTAAGGCTCTCTTACAAACATGCAGAATGATAATTACTACCGAAGATTATTATGCAACGATGGCACACTATACGGCTTCGTGTTACTCTGCCGCGATCCTATCTATCGGCCTTATTACGATTGTGGGGTTCAAGTGCGTCTATCTACAACTATCCAATCGCCACGGTGTCCGGATTGTCGACTACCATGTTTTTCTGCTGTGCTGGAAGCACGTCCCTGTTTGAACTGCCATGTTCAAACATCGCACACTCATTTAATATTCGCTGTGCGAATTATGAAACTTCGCCGTCCTCAAATCCTTCTCGTTCCCCTTGTTATGACAGTCGGGACACTTTTCCTATCTCTAAGATACCAGAGTAGCTCAGCTCATCCTCTGGACTAGCAAGGCAGTCTGCTAATATCTCTGGTTGTGTTTCCCAGAGTGTCCTACAGCAACACTTCCTTTTTAGGGCCGGGACATGGATGGGGTTATTTGGCCCCATAATATCTATCGCGGGTTTTGTTGTCCAGGATTAAACGTATTGTTCTGCATTTTTGCTGTGAGTGTGATTCATGGAGCATTCTTGTGCCCTGCGCGGTTGGAGTATACGTGGGTCACTGATCCGTTCTCAGGGTGCTTTCCGTTGGTATTCATAGGGTAAAGGTGGGAAAATCACAATCTACGCAGCAAGTATTACGGAGACCCTGACTTGCGACATCCAGCACGCGTCGGATTCTTCGGTGTACGACAACAAAGGCAGAATTGTCCCTCAGAACTTCGAAAACTTATTTTCCAGATTCGGCAAGCTAGATGAAGAGACTTTATAGTCCTATCCGCTTCGCAATTTAATGCATGGAAATTATAGTGCGGCAGATCCCTACGGTGTATGTTGGTTGTCCCTAGAGGTGACTTGGAGAAGAAAGTCGTTTGCTGACCTGCAAAGCCATTTACTGTTTTTTTCTTGAGTGGCGCGTCACGTTGTTGTTACAAAAAGATGGAACTATCCATAAAGATGTGCAACAGCTATATGATGTAGGTCTTTAGCCGAAAGCAGTTACGGCACAGCACAACACATAGGCCTTCAGGCACCATATTTCACTCATATTCCTAAGGCCTGATAAATGCTTATAGGGTTCTATCTTATAGTAGATCGGAACGGAGCGAACGAAAGGGGTCGGCTAGAATCAGGGTTTCGACCTTGGCGGCGATGGGTTCTGGTGTTAGAGGAAGAGTAGAATGCCACTCAAGCTGGTGTGGATAGTCAGGATCCTCCATTGACTGGCCAAGCTCTTGACCGTCAGTTCTCTCTTAAGCTTAACCCCCCTATATATCTATGATAGAGCGGCGACTCCATGCATCCCCGGCTTAGAATCGGGACCGCGAACTACCCTAAGAGGCGTTTAGTATCCTCAGAAGTGTCCAACCCATACTAGGCCGGTCTACCTGCCTAATACGACCAAAGAGGCCGAGATAATCATCAAGAAGGCCTTGAATGATTACCCTATGGCACTAGGAGAGAGTGCGGGGAGCGAATAGCTAAACGTGCGTGCGTCGAGATAGCTTTACCACACTAGTATGAAGTCTTCCTATATCAATCAATTTGTGGGTGATTCGACTGTGTGGCAAGATAGGTATATACATCGTTGCTGATAATATCAGGTTCTAGCATGATCTCATCATCATGACACGCAAATGCATGCCGTAACGGATATGCCTTGTTAATTGGTCGCCCATAAAACGTTCCGCGGAGACGGAATATCATCCTGGTAAACCTGTGACGTATAGTTGACACCAGGAATGTTGCGTCGCTCATTATTTAATACGAGCGCAGTGGGCAAATGATAGCAATGACACATTAGATGGGTTACGGTTGATTTCAATCTTTTCATTGCGTTTGTTAAGATGTCTTTGGAATCTAACGACCGTGCGAAGGTTGATCGCGTGTTGGAACGAGACCCAAACGTGACAATTTTCCTTCGACCCATTGCTGCTCCTGCAGCATTCGGGCGTCGGCCTCGGTATGAAAGTAGCGGCCTACTTTTGGATCATTAGCTCGATCCTTGCATGGTGGCGCGTTACCGTCTACCTGCTCGAGGAGGCGTTCGGTCAGGGCAGTATTCTCAAGTTCTTCCCAATATTCCGTACCCCGTTGGAGAGACCCGGCCACTCTTGGTTCTGGGATTCGGAGAGCCGGGTGTAAAGCGCGGAATGCCTGGTGTCATGTAAGTTCGAATACCATGAAAATAGGGTAACTGGGTATCTGACATTATTCGAAAATAAGGTAAAAGCGCACCAGGCGAGTCTCCTACGGAGCATATTTGCATTACGCCCTACAATTGCTAAAGTTCGGTTATGCTTCCTACGGCGTGTTGTAACTGCGCAATAAACCGTTCCTAAGCAGCTTTGAAGAACGTGTTGATCTATCGTCATAACTTATTGTACGAAGTTCCGAGAGCTTGTTCCGCACAAGCTGATAATGAAATGGCTTACCACGTATGACACCGCGAAAATTCATCATTCATGCTAGTCACACAATTTCTAATTCAAGATCACATTTGGGTCAAAGGGCCCCGGCCATGTTTTAATTCAATCGCACAAATTGCGCGAATTGCGACACAATGAACCGTCTATATAGAAGAACAGGGAAGGACATATCTGCGAAGCCAGTGGATGTTGTACGTGACTTACTACGATATGTATTCAAAAAAATCATTATGAGTATAAGGGCGTTATATATTGTTCAGCAGACTTTCACTTTCTCGGGAACGCTTTGAATGGGAAGAGCGTGTTGTCCGCCTAATACATTATAGAATGCATGGAGAACACGAGTTGAAATGCTGCTATGACTGTTTGATGTCATATCAATGGCGGTTTATTATTGCTTGGAGTCATGCAGCTCAGCGAATACTCACCGCTCTATGGTCCTGGCGGGTAAGAGGAGCTTCTGTGCAATATCAGTGTATCAATATAAGGAGATCCTTCAACAGCGCTCCTTTCCAGGATAAGCATCATCAGTGAAACCAGCCGTTATGATTATACCACAATTACTAATCTGTACGTACTTTAATATATCCGACTGTTCCCTCCAAACTACAACACTGCGTACGGTAAGTACCAACCCGCAGCGTCACAGCAGAGACAACAATACAAGTGCTCACATCGTAGGCACGAGATGGATTGAGAACTAATTTGAAACGGTTTATTAAGGGAAGACTTCCCTTGTTCTGTTGCTATTCTCTAAGATTCTGTCACTGCGCTGTGAAGTGCAGAAAATATGAAATGCCCCTTCCTGTCACTGATTAAGACGCCAGACCACTGAGACCAGATTGTCCTTGCATCTTAGACTTCCAGTACTTGGGCGGCGCTCGTAGCATCTTGGCTGGCAGAAAGTTCAACTGTGTTAGGGTCCGAAACGGAGACGGATAAGTCATGGCTAAATTCATTCTTCATAATTGACTCTTATTTTAGGCCGAACGCTGAAATAGTAGGCGGTAAACACGCGAGAGGTATCCAAACGCGTCTGTTTCCGGCTGTGTTGGTTCGACAATTTCATTATTCACGTCACCCTTAACGTCACCTGCTTAATTGAACAGCTTGCTTGTTCTTCCGGTATATCTAAATTGGAGAAAGCATGTCGCAATATGCACGCTTTGCCCATATACTTCGTCATACTGTCCATGGGAACAAGGAGAGACGTTCGAGGTTCCATACGATAAACTCGTCATTGCGGTAGGCGCTGCCAGCCGGCGTTTGGGACTCCAGGTGTACGGGAGCATGCGATGCTCTTCAGAGATATTGGCGATGCCAAACGAGTGAAGCGCCGTGTGCGTGAATGTTTCGAGCTCGCTACTCTACCCACCGCTAGCCCGGAGATGCGAAAATGGCTGTTACATTTTTCGATTGTTGGGGCTGGTCCTACTGGCACAGAGCTTGCAGCGTCGCTGCGAGATCTTATCAATGCGGATATGATGGAATTGTATCCTGCTCTCAATGGAATTCCGAAGATCACCTTGTATGACGTCGCGCCTAAGGTGCTATCTATGTTTGATGAGTCCCTCTCCCGTTATGCGACGGATACTATGAAGAGGGAGGGTATTGGTATCAAAACCTCCCACCATGTCAAAAGTCTGCGCTGGGGCCCGCCTGATATCCCCCCCCTCACGAGATGGATCCCAAACGATGCCTGACCCTTACCACAGAAGAAGAAGGCGAGGTGGGAGTTGGTATGTGTGTGTGGGTGACAGGGAATACTATGCCCCAGTTCATCAGTCAAGCACTTGAGACGGGTGAAGCTTTCCCTATAGCCTCAATCCACACCCACGATGATTCACCAAGTGTCTTCGGAAACGCCAACGGAAAATCATGGAAATATAGGAAGGAACCCAAAGTCGGCGCCCTCATCGTCGACGGCCACCTACGCGTACAGCTGCAGGACGAGCAGGGGCGAATAGCCGTTCTCCCAGACGTGTTTGCCCTAGGCGACAATGTCATGCCAGAGACCGGCGCCCCTCCCGCAACAGCTCAGGCTACCTTCCAAGAAGCCAAGTGGCTAGCAGCTCGTCTGAACAGAGACGATATGGCTGAGACTCCACCCTTCTCCTTCCGCAATTTGGGCACGATGGCCTACATCGGCAGTGAAAGGGCGTCGATGCAGTATCTGGCGGTTTGTTTGTAGACTTCGGGCCTTCTTCGCTTTGTCTCTCTTCTACCTGGATGCGAGGCGATTCGGTTACACCGCTCTTGACGACTGTTGCTTCGCAGAGAACGGTTTTCTTTTTCAAATCGACTGCACGCGCAGCTGCCTGAATGAAGTCAACTTTGGCACGTGGGTCACGCACGGTTTCGATGATGTTCGAGAAATCAAGCGATCCGCTCGCTGCATCAGTGAGGAGAGGAGTGAAGGCGAAGTATGAATGAGGTGAGATTATGATGGGAGAGTATAATTTCGTAGAAAGCCTGCGCGAGAGGGTATAACCGGCCCAGCCGGAACAGAGGATGACGACTCGCTCCTTTTTGCCATCCAATTCGGGGAGCGCCTTTGAGTGTTCGATATGCGTCGCGAAGCATCTTCGTGTGTGTGTATGGTTGATTGAAACAAGTCTCGAAAAGTATTTGGTTGCAAGATGGGAAACATAGGTGGACCACGCTAGAGAAGTTCGTGGACGTACGGCCCGGTGCCATGGACGGGGCATTGCGCTCAACGACAGGGGATGCATCGCACAGTATCAGTCCTGTAGGTACCAGTATACTGCAGCCAACATATTCTGAAGATAAGATAATATTTGAGCGTCAATCCCACTCGATACACTTCGGTTTGACCGGGTGCTCGCAAATTCTTCCGCTGATACACTCATGACTTCACTTTCGACGGATAAGGAAGGAGAGCTTCGGGCCTGGTTCTTGGATTTGATTCACTGGCCAGGGCCACTTGGATGCATATGGCGTAGCCTTTGAACACCACTGCAAGTTAGGGTTAGTTGTTGCGCTACACTCCGAGCTCATGGGGAAAAGCCGGGAAAGCTTTCCTTAATGGCTTTTGGACCCTTAGCAACTGATGTCCCAGAGCGGCACTGCCACCGAATCCATTTTAATTAGCGACGACCTTGATTTTCACTTCTATGTATTGTAACATGATCCCTTTTTCGCTTTTCCGCCCTGCAATTTTTGGCAATTGGTGTACTGAAGGTGGCTGTCACGTTCAGGAACTCCTTGTCTAGTTTGGTCTCAGTTATTTACCTACGACGAACGGCATTGACAATGTCTGAATTATTGAGTCAATCGTCCACCCCGGGTCGGGCTATGGTCCCATTCGCACAAAAGATCATCATGGGGTTAACTTTGGAACTACGTCAAAGTTCAGTTCACACAGACAAACCTCGGATTAGGCCTTAACGGGATCTTTTCTGAAATATGTAAATCTGTAGGTACAGCCAGGTGGAACACATCGGGGTCGGCGTATCAGGCATGGTCTGGTAGGAATCCCCTGCGCCCTCCACAACCTTCGAATTGAGGCAATGACGGATAAGTCCCTTTTCTTACTTTAGTTCTGCCAAAGACCGAAGTCGAACTGAACCGTGGCCGTGAAGGAGCTTGCGGAGCCTTCCAAGTCTGCTGTGGCGCTCAGCACATGTTTCGCGGGATCAAACTATTGAAACAGCTCAAGCATGAAAACATTCGTCTGTCAGCTTCTTAACAGAGCACTTAGGCCAATTAATCGACTGAGCTCATTCAACTATACGACAGCTTTATCTCTTCGTCCGAAGATATGTATGTTTACTTCGGAGGGTTTCCTACCCGGTGTCGCTAACCAAGGACAAGTTATCTCGTCACCGAATTGATGACAACCGACATTCACACTTTTTTAAAGACCAAAATAATCGACAACCAGTTCGCCCAATACTTCCTATACCAAATACTGGTACGGCCATCTCCACGCCTCCCCCGAGCCACCACTAACTCTGCACCCAGCGCGATTCCAAATACGTTTATTCAGCCGATATCATCCACCGCGATCTCAAAGCGAGCAACATCCTAGTC
The DNA here is from genome assembly GCA_019775415.1 of Penicillium sp. VS I D KN. Classification (NCBI taxonomy): domain Eukaryota; kingdom Fungi; phylum Ascomycota; class Eurotiomycetes; order Eurotiales; family Aspergillaceae; genus Penicillium; species Penicillium sp. VS I D KN. Next base: position 7,005 of record JACWFT010000281.1, on the reverse strand, counting down.
CACGAGAACTGCGATCAGAAGATCTGCGATTTTGGTCTTGCCCCTGCACAAGAGAGCCAAATGACTGGCTATGTTTCCACACGATACTATCGAGTATCCGAGATCATGCTCACCTGGCGACGATATAACGAGAAGGTCGATATCTGGAGCGTGGGCTGCATCTTTGCCGAGAGGATACTGGAACGTCCGTCCTCTTTTCCCCGGTTAAGAACCACATTGATCAATTTTGCGTGATTACCCCATTACTTTGGAAGTCCACCTGCGAGTGTAATGGGCCATGTGACCAGCCAAAATGTTTATTTGATTTTCACTTTAAATCTACGTTCGTCGGACTGGTCGTATGTACAGACTTTGAAATTCATTCTCTCGCTTCCTAAACGACTTCGAAAGCCACTCTCAAAACTCATCCCCGGTACCAACGCAAAGGGTTAGTACCATCTTCTTAACACATATCTTTCAGCAACTAACATCTCATAGCTAACGCCTTACTAGGAAAACTCTTCCAAATCGACCCCGACCAACGATGTTTAGCCGAGGGCCTAAAGTTACAATACCTCGCCCAATACCACGACCCCGATGACGAGCCCAACTCCGCAGAAAAGTTTGACTGGTTATTCAGCGAAGCAAACCTACCAGCGGACGTCTGGAAGTTTATCATATACGACGAAGTCCTGGGATACCACGAATCAGCAGGTGGCTCGAAAACACACACCGCAAGTCGGCAAATACGTGAAAAGCCTTTCTCGCGGCCAACGTGCTGTTGTTCGGTCGACAATCTACGATGAGGATTGCACAGCCTGCAAGCAGGGGTGCAGGTACTGCTGCAAAAAAATTGGATTCATCGGTCTAAGCGGATTCACTTTATTCACTTTCTGACTAGCATTCATATACAGCTCACTGACAGCAAACCTGATTATGGCGGCGGGATGTCTCACCACCCACTGAGCACTCCTACCCACTTCCAGATAACGTCTCCCTAGGGATGATAGCACTAATAGAACGACTGGCAGTGGCCTGGCACGCGGTGGATGTTTCCCCGTTCAGATTTACCGATAGTGCCACGGTCTTGGGAGGTGGTCCGATTGGGATCGGGGAGTGATTCAAGTCCTCAAGCTGCAGGGGGCGAAGAATATCGTTGTCGCAGTTCTTGCTGTCCACTATGGCACTACACATATCTTCTACTCTGTGAGGTTGATATTCCCGAAGAAGCACTCAAGGTAACGGGGAACAAGGGAGGGGATGTCATTTTCGATACTGTGGGTGTTGAAACCGCACTCAATGGAGTCACTTCGGCGTGTCGGGTCCATGGAACTATTGTCACTATAGCGGTTTGAGGGAGCAAGCCGTCTCCCAAGTTAAATGGCCTGGCATACAAGGTCAACTACATGGGTGCTGGTTTGTATGAAAACAGGCCATTCAAGCATGTGATTGAAGCGTTGAGCTGTGGTAAGTTGCTTCGTGTCCTAATAATTCCGCATATACTAATATCAGCTGCAGATCAGCTCAAGTCAGAGAAAATGGTCACAGCCAAAATAAAGCTAGGCGAGGCCATGGAAAAGAAGTTCAAAGAACTACTCGATCATCGGAACCAACACTGCAAGATCCTAATTGATGCCCAAACGTCATAGACGGGAGAGTTTGGGCGAGGCATTTGATCATTTAGGAGAAATATAAGACGTTGCGACATGGTTTTCATCACGCGGATGTACAAGTCATAAAATTCTGTGCAAGATAGATCATCAACCGGTTCATCGTAGGTCCACCCACGTCATCATATGGTCGTTTTCGTCCAAAGCGCCCGAGCTATTATTACTCGTAGCACTTCTACCCACACCGCCCCACTGCCCAACACAAAACCACAGTCCAACGCAAAATATCGTCAATTTGAAGCTATTCAGACCCTATCTCCGACTATATCTACAAAAAAAGGGCATTTTCTGTCGCCTGCGTCTCTATATTACCCCTGCGGCCGCTGGCTTTCCCCTAGTATTACGTAGTGCTGGCTGCGGCTGCTGCGTCGCGCGCTGATTTTGGTCCCGTTTAGCTGCACGGTCAGTTTCTTTTGCTTTACGGCCAGTTATTCCGCGTTTTATCATTCCAGCAGATAACCATTGATACCCGGCTCGATGCACGACCCTACGATTAGGGATATATTCGTCTTGATAGGCTGCTGTCTGCTGTAGGCGCTGTTCTTGTAGTGCGCGCGTGTTGGCACCTTTAATAGCGCGAGCGCTCTCGCGCCGTAGACGCAGTAGGAATTGCCGGTTTTGCTCAACTACACCCTCCGCCTCTTTCTAGAGAGCGAGTAGTTTCCGAGCACCGCATTCAGTGCCCGCAGGAGCGGATTTTGGGCTAATTTCGAGGTTTGAAGTTGGAGAAGACCGTGGTTCGTCATACATCCGGTGAATTGGTGGTTCTGGGGACCTATCAACTAGAGGTGAATAACCTTAGATGGATCAAAAGGATACATATCCCGTTCTTTAAATGAATGCCGAATAATGCGCCGAGTGAAGGTCTTTTGGCGGATCTAGGGGATATAACGAAAAAACGCGCGTTTTGTGCTGACTGAGGCCCCGCACCGTTGTACCTGGTTATTATGCCACCGGGGTTGGTTTTCATACTGCTGAAAAGGTGTTTCATCAAGCGACTGGCATATATGTACTTTATAAGGTAAAAAACAATAAGGGATGATGTTGTGGCGGTCGCAAAAGGAGATAATGAGATGGGAGCCATGACCATCCATCAAAGATAGTCGGTTTTCATCTTCTAAAATGCGCCTTTTTGCCTGCTTTTCGAAGAGCTGTAGCCAATCATATGATATTTATCAGATGAATAGCCAGACGACGAAGTGGTAGAGTGGTAATTTGTAGGAATAGGTTGATCATTGAACCACTGCTCTAAAATATGGATCCCTCTGACGATAAAATAAGGTGCTAGAATATCGCCGTTGGCAGCCACGCATTCAATATTAGAGATTGGTTCCCCTAGGCCACCTGTAGGAATACGCGATGCACGTGCGCGATGACCAGTGATGACCTTCTGGGCTTTGCCCTGGCCGATTTGTAGGCCAGTTTCATCAAAATTGTATATATTCTTTGGTGGGATTTGGGCAACCAAGGGTTCCAAATAATCGTACCAGTGCTAAAGGCCCCCCATATCCTCTGCATAGAGATGCTTTCTATCGATTAGGTGTTGTTTAACGAAGGATGAATTGGTGGAAGACGCTGTGGAAAGCGTCTGATTCGAACTTTACCCGCCAGTGTCACAAATCCTTAAACCTCATCCGTTGGTCCATCGTCGATTACTACACTAATGACAGTGGGTAACTGAGACAAGAAACAGGCCACCTCATTTGGAGACTTGTGCCCTGTCATAAGAAGCTGCACATCGAAAATCCGACTATGTCCATAGGCCGCCATGGGCGGTGGAAGTGGGGACTCTGTGGGTGCGGATTGTCGCGTCGATTGACGGTCCATATTCGCAGCAATAGCCGGGCTCTGAAGAGTGGAAAGTGCGATTTCCTCTATTCGCCTGACACTCACTGTCTCAGCTTTAACTTTCAAGACTCCTTCGAGGACTGGTTCCAGTCCAGTGTCTGTGCTGCGGTATCGGATCGTAATCAAGGCTTCCACGGCCTTGTCTGTGGTCCGCAATTTCCTCGCATAGGTCCAGGCAAAAGGAAAAACGAGAACGGTGACAAAATATAATCCTGTCGTGATGCAAGCGAGAATCGGCAAGCCAGCTCCACAGGCGGACCCTACGGCCGCAGTGAGCCAGACAGCTGCTGCAGTTGTCAAGCCTCGAACTTCACTTTGTTGCTTGAAAATAATACCACCTCCGATAAAGCCAATCCCCGAAACAATCTGGGCTGCGATTCGTGATGGGTCCACGACGACACGATATTGGGACAGGATGTCCATAAAGCCATACTTGGATATCAGCATAAACAAGGCTGACCCCATTCCCACCAAAGTATTGGTGCGCAGTCCCGCGGCTTTTTGTCGTAACTGGCGCTCAATCCCTATGAGAGCGGAGAGGCTGACCGCGAGAAGCAGTTGGCAGATCTGAGGCCAATCTTGGCCACTAGGTTCACTGAACAAAGCCATAGTTGTCTGGATGTGGTGAGACGTGGGAGTTTCGACAGTGGGGACGGATGGCGCGTGTTGACGATGAGTAGGTGGTGTGCTGGTGTGTTGATTGTGAGGGTTGAGGCTGCGGGTTGGTGATGAGGGCTGGAGGTGAGGGCTGGAGGTGAGTGAGAGTTGAGGGTGAGGGTTGGTGATGATGGGGCCAACCAGTGAGTGCACATGTTGATGTGCAGTGCGGCGCGATTGCCGAGCGGTGAAGTGGCTGCCACCGGCGACCACCCATCGCGCGGAGGGCAAAATATTGGTGTTGTTAAAACTTAGTGAAGAGGGGAACGCTCGAAGGCAGCACACTCGAACATGTGCGGGTCGATCCAGCTACACAACACAACAACATAAGCAACCGCAGGTTGTACGAGACATCCGTGGGCAGCACCCTGTGCAGAAGAGAGAGGTGTAGAAGCGTGTTATTCAATACTATCTTCGAGGTGCTAGATATACTACCCGTGCCCAGCACAATACAGGCCGGAAAAACCTCTTCCGGTCTGATCCGCAATAACAAGTAACAGGGGTTTCCCACCACACTAGATAGAAGCTAAAGAAAAGTGTCTCATAATTACCCTACTATGCTTGTCCAAACCTTCGCAGCCACTTGCCTAGGGGTGAGCAGCCAAGAGCCACGCCGATAACGGTGATAAGGGGGGATTTACGACTGCCAAATTGCTGGTTGCGTGTGCACTACCCTTTACGAGGGTACTTAGGAGTAGACTTCCGCAAAGCCCAACTTGGGCCTAAGAACTCGGCCCAAAGCCCAACCCGGACCCAACGCTGGGCCCCCAGTAAAACCCAACCAGGCCCAACTTAGCCCAACTTTTGCATAATTCTGGTCATAAATCCGCTCAGTCATCAAGATAATATACCGTTCTTTACACATGTCTGGTCTATACAACGTAGCACTATGCCTTCTTTTCATAAATCATTTGAAATTTTAAGAAATAGACTTGTATTCATAAGGAGTTGATTTAGCATATACTAAATTACCATAGAGCTATAATAAAGTTCTATTATTCTAGGCGCGGTCTGTTAATCATGAGATTTCTTCCTTGAATTAATAGTGAAGTGATAAGATATATATTTACAACAGAAGGTACCTAGTGCATCTTTTGAGAATAAAGAAAATCTTTATCGAATTCCACCAATTCAACGAAATATAGAGAACAATATATATAAAAGTGATTCATTATATTCATTTAATTAGATTAGTTTACTCAGAAATCAGCCAAAAGAAGACTATAGAGTAGGAAGGCCACTGGAAGATTGAAGTTTTTCTTCTTGGCGCGATGGGTTGAAATTTTTTGACGATCTTGACCATGAGTTGGGCTGGGAATTGGGTTATTATTGGGTTTATTGGGCTTTTACTGGGTTTTGGCTGGGCTTTCTGGGTTATTACTGGGCTTTAGCTGGGCTTTCTGGGTTATTGTTGGGCTTTCTGGGTTATCTCCATATCATGTGGAGCTCTCTAGCCAATCAAACCTAATTATTCTTATTACCCCCTCATCACGATTGATGTATCGTGTTTATTTAACTTATTCCCTGCTACCTAAAGATACTATTACTTAGTAGGTGTCTCTTTAATCAATTCTCCCTTACATTCAATGTTGACCATAGAGCTAATTCATCATGTCACAAAGTCAGCACTCTGACTTCACATCCTCAATTTATGACGGCGAGATAGACAATCTTAGCTATCTTACAACACTAAACCCCCCAGCCACTCCATCTGGTAGTCAATACACGCTTGATGCCTCCGAACAAGACTTTCTCCGACCTCTCCGACCGATAGTTCCTTCCTCTTTTACGCGCGTTGGACCCGACCGAAGGAAAGCCTTTGTTCTCTATGAAAGAATGGCCCATAGTGAATGGGTGGACTGGTGGTTACAGACTGATTATGGGAGAAAGAGTAAGATTAACTGGGACTCAACCCGACATGCGGAGATTTGGAGCCAGTTCCACCAAGTTGCCCATAATGTGGATGGTGCGCCAAAGGTAATGTGTCAACGCTGTGGAGCTATCCTTGAGCATCCATACACAGTTAATTCAAAGGTAAAGGGTAAGGCGCAATACCATGGCACATCGACAATACAAAGACACCTTAAGACAGCAGGTTGTTTAAAGGCCAGGCAAGGGAAGGGAAATGAGATCACTAAGTTTCTAAAGAATGGGGTATGTTCGATCATTTCTTTGATCCTATCTTCGGCCAAAGTCAGTGTCTCACATCTTAACTAATATATTTTGGGGAGTACTAGAGACTACCGATAGACGACGATACGCCCTTTTCACAAGAATCATGGGAAGAAGACCTCCTCCAATTTTTAACACTTAATCGACTCCCACTACACCTTATTGAGCATCCCTCGCTCCGGCGTCTGATTTCTCGGGCTCGCTGCGCCCCAAGCCTACCAATAATCCCCTCTGCCGATACAATCCGCCGCCGATTAACAAGTATTGTTAAAGACCGGCAAGAAGGCATACTTCGGAGATTACCAGTTGGCTCAAAGATATCAATTGCGCTTGATTGTTGGACGTCTCCCTATTCGCAGTCGTTTATGGCAATCACAGGCTATTTTATTGATGCTGATTGGAGGTACCATGAGGTACTTCTTGGCTTTAAGCCAGTTTATGGTTCGCATACAGGTGCGAATCTAAGCGGTGTGCTCCTTCAAACTCTGATAGAGCATAATATTGAAGGCCGAGTGTTTGGAATCACCACGGATAATGCATCTAATAACAAGACTTTGGTTACTTCTCTCCAGCAGTCTCTCCAGCAGGCTCTCGCAGATGATGTGATTCTTCCTCGAATTCCATGCCTTGCCCACGTTATCCAGCTCAGTCTCCAGCAGCTTCTTGGCCGTATCAAGGC